>JAMKCH010051698.1:0-10337 GCA_023653785.1 Ophioderma brevispina
TTCAAAGACAGAATATTTTATGTGTTTATTAAAACAAATATTTACTGGCTCTATATTCGTGAAATGGTACAAAACGTTGAAGGACTCTCGATGTAGGACAAAAGTTTACCACAATGAATACCGTGGATGATCGCTTTTAGTCTATTGATCACGCTAAAATGTGGTCTTTACATTGCCAATATTTCCAGTATTATTAAATAGGTAGCGCATTGAAAAACACGAGTAGAATAGATAGGCGTACTACGGCGTTGCATTGGAATAAGAATTTATCATATCCTTCCTCAACTTCCTCCTCCTCATCCTCCTCTTCTCTCCCTCCACTTTCTTCTCCTTCCCATCATCATAATCGCGGTATCTGTAAGATTTCATTTTTTTTTTTTATTTTCACTGGACATTATAGTGTGTGTGTTAGCGGGTGGGGATATACAGCTGTCTTAACAGTTACAATATGGGTTTGTTTTGTTTTTTGTTTCATTAAATAATAGATAGAAACAGAGCTTTTCATTTTCAGATCATGGTTAAATAACAATAATTGCATTCAATTGCTTGAAATATACATATGTTCCAAAAGACCATGATGCATAAGTATTGCGTACGCTACACGTGGGGGGGGGGTCTCATCGTAAAAGTGGAATGAGACAACGACACAGTCATGTATTAGCCATAAATTGATTTTCGGGCTACGTTTTAGGTAATTACCTAATGGAAGTCTTATCTTACATGCGAGACTCTCGATCGCTAAAATGAATAAGAGTGCCGAGAGGGGAATCCTTGTCTAACAGCCTTTCTCAGTATCAACGAAACGGGAAACATTACCATTATGGCATTAATACAGCTTGAAAGGTTATGAGAAATATTTTGTTTTTTTTGTTCTAAGCATTGGATAAAAGGGGTCCGAAAATTGAAGTCTTACATGGGGTGGAAATAAAAAAAAATTATTTCATGCTATCGAAACCTTACGAAAATTAAAAGAGAAAGGCACCAGTTCAGTACAAGATTACATCTTCAGTTAGTCTAGCAGTTTCCCAACGTATCTACCCTTTATATATCTGTTATTGGTCTGAATAATCGATGATGTGATGAATATACATTTCGAACGCTTTTAGCTAGTGTCTTGTCGCATTTGTAATCAACATTGATAAGAGTGATTGGTCTCCAATTAGTCAGATCTTCTTGACAAATGTCGCTTTGCCTTTATGCAACAACGTTATTCTACCTTTCCTTTGGCTACATGCCATTGGCCCATTTTCAAACGCATTAGTTCAAGGAATCTATTACCAAAAGTATTAATTTTTAGGCCAGAAGAAGAAGAAATTGTAAAATTCAAAAGTTAGACAAAACTATACATTTTATAAATAATTTTATTATTTTGCATTCTTTAAAGCTTCTCACATTCATGTTCCTTCGCATAGATGTTTTTCCTCGTCTATTGAAGTTTTTATTCGATCCTTGGCTTAAAGGGCCGGAAATCTTGTGGTTTAAATCATCTTTTTTATACATTTCGTAAAATGACACTGGTCATTTCACCGGGGGCTTCTGTCGTGATAACATTACCATTAGATTACATAACGAAGTAATAGTTTACCTACTACGTTTCTTTTTTCTAGATTCAAGAAAGTATTTGGAGTTTTCACCTTCTGTATCCATCTTTCTTTGGATCTTATTTTGCACCTCTGTTACTTTTGCCATGCAAGTTCAAGATCTAGTTTAGCCTTTACATAATATCTTGAGTATTTACGCATTTCATCACCTAATTCTTTTAGTGCTTCCATTTTCTTCTCCAATTCATGATGGTAGGCATTTTCTTATTTTTCTCCTTACAAAAATTTAATGGTGAAGTTGCGAATTTAAAGTTTTATAAAGTCCCACAGTCCACGTTTGGATCGGAAATTCTTTATATCTTGGTTACATTGTCAACCACCTGATGTAGTGCTTTTACATAATTGTCATCCTTAAGAAGGTGTGTTGGTTTAATTTAAACTTCCGCCACCTTTTATCATTATATTGCATATTGTATATGTCAATTATTAAAGCTAAAATGATCTGTACGGGAGCAGTTATTATTTGAAAATCACTCATATTGTTTTATATCAATACTGGTACAAACCAATAATCTATGTGAAACAGTTTTGGATTCCTTCGCTTGTCCATGTACAAACTTTTTCATTTGCATGTTGGTCCGCATAAATGTCACAAAAGGATTCTTCTTCTTATGTGTCCAAACGCAGCGGTTCTCAAATATGATACAGCCAGGGAGAGATGGGTACAACGTCTGGCTGCTTCACTGAAGCCGCAAGGTCCTTCTTTGTGCATTGTTTGCTCCAGTAGTGGGCAGGTCAAGAGATGTGTCCATTGTCTGTGGTTGCTGTACCACAAACAACAGGTAGTGTCCGATCTGCTTCCAGGTAGCCCACTTCTGCAAAGGAGGAAAACCTTAGATCGGACAGTTCTGGTTCATCTGTTGAGGCATCGCCAGCAGCCCTATGAGGGTCAGCTAAGGTGGGAAGAGGGCTCCCAGGTTCAATACCAATAGACTGGTGTTACTTGGTTGATGGCAGTCTTGCTTTCCACAAGGCGACGCTCTTAACCTCCTTTAGAGTGTTCAAGAGGTTGGACTTGGCGGTTAAGTACGAAAAACTCTCTCTGATTTAAGGCGGTTGGCAGGGCAGGGTATCTGTCCAGACCACTAGGGTGCGTCACATTAGAATTACTTGACGTACGCTCTTGATGCTCAGATACGTACGACGGATGTCTGGTGGAGCAATTCCTGCTAGGAGTACAAATTTTCTGTGGGATGTGGACGAGGCATCCTGTGATAAGCGGAGGAGGCTTTAATGCTGAATCAAGCTTCTTGGCATGGTTGATCTTTCCAACAGGGAAAGCATCTCTGCACATGGTTAGCACAGGGCAAGTGCCCGGTCGATCTTGGGTATGTGGGCGAGACCCATTTGTGCAGTAGGTTGTTCAAGAGTTATGTCGGATGAAACATATTTTAATTTGTTTTCGTCTCGAGGTGGGTCTTATAGAGATGAGTGTGGTCCAGAGTAACTCCTAGTAGACAGGATTATCACGTGCTACAGGGGTGTTTCAGACCAGGTACTTTAAGTGACGTTTGGCTCCACGGTTGCGAGATGGAAAGCACACATCCGTGTCTTAGATGGATTTGCACGTTAGGTGTTTCCATAATACGGAGTGAGTTTATCCACAGCTTTGGAGAGTCTCTCTTCAACAACTGTGAAGTCCGCATCTTGTGCGCTGATTCCAAGATAGTCGCATATTAACACGACAAGTTTCTGCACTCCTAGGTTGGTCGTTGTGGTATAGAGTTGAAACAGAAGAAGTGCGAGCACACTCCTTGTGGTAGACATTCCTGAGCTACGCATCGGCTCTTCTGCGCTCTAGTGAACAAAGAACATCCTGTTTGCACAAGCAATTCCTCGGGATAAGCTCGTCAAAGCGGATTTTTTTTGTCTTGGTAATTTTCCAGAATCTTTATGGAGTAGGAATATGTGATTAACAGTGTCGTACGCTGCTGATAGGCGGGGCGAACACAGCTCCGGTTACCATACTTCTCGCAACCATCATCAATGTGTTGAGTTAGGTGAGAGTACTTAGCTTGTTGTTGATTTTCCGGCCGGAAAACTTGCTTGTTCTGGTATGGGTGTTGTCTATAACAGGTGAAATACGATTGAGCAGGAGACGGTCAAGAGCTTGTAGTTATGGCTGAGGAGTGATATCGGTATGTAGCTCTTGGGATTGGATGGATCTTTCCAGGGCCGTCGGAGTGCAATAACATGGCTTTCCTCAGATCTTTGAGAAGCTGTGAGGAATAAGGCAGCAATTATAGAGCTCAAGAAGCAATTCCTCTGCTATTGGGCCGATTATTTTTTAGCGCCTCAGTTGGAGATATTGCCAAGGCTTAGTGCTTTTCCTGGTTGATGTTTGGCAATACCGGATTCCAATTAGTCCTGGTAAAGGGGCGAGTGGGGAAAACCAGGGTCGCCACTAAACCTCTTATGGTTTAGTTTGATCTTCTTGGGCATCTTGCTGCACTTGCATTTAAAAGCAGTTGGTGGGAACCTTGGTGGGGTGACCTTGGCGCTGTGGAGGTTCGGTTGGATCCCCCCGGAGCTTTCGGATGTAGATCATTGTTCTTGCTGTTATGGGGTCATATCGTGGATTCCATTAAAGTATGCTAGGTTTGATCTTCCTGGGAGGTCCTTTCCGAAACTTCCTCAACTTTAGCAGTTGTTTCCAGCGAAAAGGGATCAGCTTAAACATGGTGATTACTCTTGATATTTCTCTAGCCCACATTCCTGGGTAAAGGCTTGGTTATTTCCGTCCTACAGCCCTCTGGGTATGAAATCTCCGGGCAATCTTGTCACTAGTTGGGCAAATTGTCCATTAGTTATGGGGTTGGAGCGCCAATCCTCTCACGTTCTGATCAAGGTAATCAGGGAATCCTTGCCAGTCTGCTCCTGTAGTTAAAGAGGACGCCTTAAAAGGAAGTGTTTGGGCTTACTGCAGCGTTGACTGGATACGATTGGTCGATGTTGAGTTAGGGGAACAGGATCAGATAACAATCTTGCTTCACAGGTTAGAGATGCTTTTACTAACAAACAATAGATAGATCGGGGTTGTAACCTCTCTTCCCAACGGGCGCCGATGAAATTATGGAGGAAGCTTTAGAGTTCGTGAAGGAGAAGTGATGTTGATGTCGCTCCATTCTTCGACAGCTCAGCTTTTCCGTCTTTGTTTGTTCCTTGTTAAGCCATTGGGTACTATGCTGTTGAGTCACCATGAAGAAGTGAGGTTGGTGGATGGAATTCCCAAGATTGGGTTGAGGGTGCTTGAAGTCTATTGACGGAGGTTTGTAGACGGATATAACTATGAAAAGAGCTAAGCTCAATTGGTGAGGACTTCGATGTTGTTGTATCAGAATTGAGGTTGCTTCTCTACAGGGCCTGTTCTCACTACATGCACTCCATATTGTCGATGTGGTCTCTCGATGGCAATGACACCGTTCCTGGTATGGTTGGGCGGTGGTTTATTGATTCATGGGGGTTTCCTGCGGACAAGTACCATCGACATTGGAGATTGTTACACAAATCGACAATGATGTTACTTTTGGCATGGAAAACACCCTCTACAATCTATGAAGCTATTAGTCAAGGCAGACCTTCGAAAAGGCCTGCACTGAGATCATAGGTCATAATATGGGGTATACTTAAGAATGATGTTAAAGGAAAAAACAGTGTTTGGTGTTGTAAGGAGATTGGTTCAACTGATATAAAATTACAGCTAATAAAACAGGCGGAGGACACCAAGACGATGTTACTTCCCCAACGATCATATCTTTATAAAAACCGGCAAGGGCTTTTTTTGTCTCTCATATGATGATTCGCTATTTGATCAATGTTGAAGTCGCCTCCGAAAATATTATAACCAATTTAACCATGATTTTAACATAGTCTTTAAACTGGAAAAATGCTGCCTAACTTTTCTTTTCAAAAAAAAAATTCGGACCTAGCAGTCCATAAATAGTTTCACGCCTGTTAATTTACGTTAACATTTATAAAATATATAATATTACCATCATCATTTTTACCAACGTCAAGAACTTTTAATTTACATTTTGGTGTATGTGATATCAGTATCATCAGTCCTTTACTATGCGGTTGGTTTGTATTGTACCGGGGAGAACTCTAGAAAGATGTTGAGAATGTGCCACAAGGTTGTTGCTGTCTGGAGGAGCGAGTCCTTACGTTGTCTGATGCGCTACCCAGTGCCATTTTATTACTATATAATCTCAAAACGTGCTAAAACTATAATCTGAAAGAAGTTGAATCTTCAGTCCTGTAAAGTATTACCACTAAAGTGGTGTTGCGATATTGTTCAAAGAGCTTGTCCAACGGGAGGTCTATCAAGTAACGTCAATTTCACCAACGATTAAGCGTAGAAAGATTATGCCGGTTTTTAAGTTTTGCAGTTGACCCAGTCATGTCTGGCCTCCCATGGCCACCTGGGTAGCGACAGAATGCAATCAAGCTGAGTTTCGTGGGAAACCACTTATGTCATGTGGAAACATTTAGGTAATTTTGGTTCCTTTAAGTGGAAATGACGTCACATGTGCGTATGCGTATGTTTTTTGCCACATTTGTGTACGTGGGTGGCCATATTGCAATTCGATGGTAAATGTCTGTTTAAAATTATCCGATGCGATGTGCAGTTAGACCTATTCAACTTCAAGGTCACATAGGAATATTAGAGAATGTTTCAATTCTTTAATATTTATATTATAGAGTCACTGTGGTCTAGTGGAAAGCGCAGACTCATGATCATGAGTTTGTGAGTTCGAGCCCCGCCGGCCAACGTTTTGTGGCCAACTTTTATTCTCGCTTGGTCCTCCACTTCACCGGTGTAAATGGGGAGCTGTTAGGGAAAGTGATACTATACTGTGCGCCGTTATTAATTGGCTGCCATATTTTCAATATGTCAAAAATGTGATTTATCCTAGTGACAGCGGAATAATGTAAAGCGCTTTGGACTTAATTGTATAAACGCTATATAAATACTGGCATTTATAAGTCCAGTGCGGCCGAAGCATAATTAAGTGGGACACGAGCACTTACATGTTACATTTCATTAGGCGACGCAGAAGTTATGGGACACTAGGGGTCGCGAATTAGGGGCGTGTTCCTGAGTCCCACACGCCCGCCGCTTAATGAATAAACTAAGCACTTCGATCTATTCATACCTAAGAATAGATAAGGAAATTGCATCGCAATTCATTTGAACCTTATAATCGCTTTACCTGAATTCCGATAAAAATACATTGCGTATACATTTGCCTGAAAATCAAAATGAAATGTCATGATTATTTCACAATCAGGAACTTACCCTTGTATGGCAGACGGATATAGACTGAAAACTGTACATGAATATGTGAGGTCAATACGATGAATTTAACGTTTACACACACACCCACACAAATGAAATTGATGAATATGACATGGCCCGCGTGGGAGGAGAAAGTTATGTAAATTTGATTCGTTGTTTTATGTTGTAATAAGCGTTTTTAGAAAATTAGACGGGAGATAGATGTTTGCAGTTAATGTCAATTTTGGAGAAATCTGTCGAATCAAATTATAAAGATTTCCTGTCCAAGATTTATTACATGAAAATTGTATTATGAAATGATCAATAGGAACTTTCACCAAAAGTTGATGCACCCAATATCACCATTTGGATCCACCAACGCTGTACCATATGTGTACCCCTTAAGGCGTTTCTATATCTCAAGAAGACACACTTAAAAACGATTCTCAACATGCTCAAGGAGTATTGTGGGGTGCAAGAGAGATTTCACAAAAGGTTGTCCCTAACAAGTTGAAATCCTGATTGTTTGCACTGATGTAAAGCCTTCTCTATCAAAAATATCCCATCTGTAAGGAAAATTCTAATTTCCTATTGGAAATTCAGCCCATTTTTTGTATTGCATGCAGCATAAAGAATTCCCCTTTTTTGTTTCCACTTTAATACATTTCTGTAATTGAGTTTGAAATCATGAATTAAAAAAGACCTTTTTGCAGGCCCCATAGCATTAACACTTAAGTGACGAAGGGGTTTTCACTCCCGTTGTTGCCAAGGGGGGGGGGGGGGGTCCATGACCCCCCTAAGGAAACAACTTTCCGTGGATTTTTCCACGACATTTATACCACTGTGAAGGGTCATAAAGACACCCCAAATCAGCAACAAAAACTGAATTTGTTATTTTGGTGCAATTAGGGGAAAAAAATTGTTGCAAAAAACGCGAAAATGGGAAAAAAGACGGAAAAAAATTAAATGAGCCTTGTGCTACACCAACACATTTGGAAAAATTATTTTTTGGTGGATATCTATTCTAGAAGACACATCACATATATTTAACACAAAACTAGCAGTTTTAGGGAATTCCTTATTTTTTACGGGTGTTGCAAAATACACGTCAGTTCCACAGAGTTTGTACAGTAACGGCAGTGGCAAAACCGGCCATGATGAAATTGTTTGTTTCAAGCACTTAAAGGTTAATTTTTTTTAATGATTACGAATAATTTTTACTTACATGTATGTTGAACTTATATCAGCAAAAAAAAAATTTTGATTTGGTTCTTGGTTTCTTATTCTTTTTTTAAAAAATATTCTGAAATGACTTCGGTAGTGCCCAAGGGGGGGGGGGTTCCATGGGAACCCCACTAATTAATTCATTCACGGCTTGGCCGATTTTAATTATTTTGGTATGAAAAGAAGGCATTTAAGTCAGCCAAATTACAAACATTTCGGCTCGCAAAAATCCACACGAGTCAAGGCGGCAAGCGCGCGAAAACAAATTTTGGGGGTCCTAGGAAACCCCCCCCCCCTTGGCACTTAAGTTGTTAAAAACCACGAAGAAAATGGTCAATGGCTGTTTAAAGGTTAAAGGAAGATGAACAAAGACTAACTAATAGGGGTTACCTTTATTGACACCTGTAAACATAGAGGTTATAATTCTAGGGGGGCCTTTAAATGGTATCGTTGTGCCCAAACCTACAAAAAGGGGCGGGATCTGAAAAACTCTACCCGTTAGAGTATATATACGGTTTTCACTTAAGAATACACTTGTCAAACAGAGAATAAGGCAGACCTCCGCATTAGCTAAATGCTCTTAAAAAGAGTAGTGTTAACAAAGTGAGTGACTCAGTTGACGCCAGTCTGCATGATTAAGGACCAATGGGCAACCTACGTTGGCTCTTTCAGAGCACCCTAACTTATTTACCAGATAGGCGAGGGACTGCTTGTTCTTCTGTTGACAGGGGTAGTCTTCAGTGAAACGGCTCTTTTCAGAGCCACCAGTAGGCAGGTACTAGAAAGCCTTATTTGTCATTTCTATATAGGTAATCGGGCATCCCAAAATTCAGATGGCAACAATATAGTCGCCTTTTAAAGCTATTTAAAACCATTATATTTCAGTATATATGTAGTAATCAACTAATTATATTTTAAAGGTGTAATTAAGATATGGGATAAGAATTTGACCATTGGACAGTGTGTGTTATGTGGCATTTTTGTTTCGTTAACATGCAAAGTGTCAAGGAGTAACATTCCATATTATTTTATATAGGTAAAATAAAATAAAATACATTTCGATTTATGGCAAACATTCGAAATTGATAAGGAAAGGGCAAAGATGATTTTCAGACAAATTTTTCTTTCAAAATTGTGAATCATTTTTCTCTTGTTATAGGAATCCTCATCAAAAAAAGAATCGATGAATACTAAAATTCAATGGTTTTCAATATAGAAACGTTTCATAGAACTTTTGGTGTCAACTCCTTCCTTTTAAACAGGCGAAATGACTCTAAACTGTTTAGTTTTTTTTTAATTGGGGAAGAAACACTCACTCGCCCTTTTTTTTTTATAAATGTACTTGACAATTGCATTGTGGACAGTGTTATTGAATCGCTAGGAGATGTCTATAATGTAACTTTATTACAGAAAACAAGTAATGCATTTGGGGTGAGAAATGTGAAATTGATGTACCATGTAATTTTTTTTTGCTTTGTCGGTTCCTACTATAAAATGACAGATATTTAAAAACGTCCTACCTTTGAGCTCTTTAAAGAAAAGATTCCCAGATATATTAATTCTTGAGAAATATATATTTTACAAATAATGTAGAGCTCTCAAGTTTCTTATAAATTGGACGATCATTCCACAAAAGGTCCACTTTTTGCTGTAATTTTATTGATAAAAAGGTCCCAATTTTTTTTTAGAAAAGAAATTGACAAAGAGCCCACTTTTGGTGAAAAAATGCTTAAAAGCACAAAAGGGACAATTTAAGGGTTAGGTTCACTTTTAGCAAAAAAAGGCGCACTTTTTTGAAGTCCCACCCTCCCAAATAAATCCTGCGTCGGCCCTGTCGAAAGCTATAGTTTGCAAAATATTGTAAAACATTCAAGCGAGACCATAAATTTTTGGCGTAAATCATCCGATTTTTCGGATTATCAGTTTTGGATCCGATATTTTCAACACTGGACTCCTCAAAACATGATAAGCATAAAGTGGGATACTTGAGTTTTAAAAATCTATTGTTATTTCCACCTGTGATGTTGAGTTGTTTACTCCTAATGTATATGTGATTTGGAATAAAGTTTCTCTCTGTGAAAAAAATGATACATTTTTTAAAAATGTCACCAACGTTTTGCGTTGAGATTAATAACAAGCGGCAACGGAAGCACACGTACAAGCTTTTATAAAGAGAAAGATACGAAGAAATCAGATTTTTCTAGAACAACTGCTTGATATCCATTAAACCTAAA
>JAMKCH010051699.1:0-17969 GCA_023653785.1 Ophioderma brevispina
ATTCTCGTTCGCAGGTATAGTTTTTTAGACAATTACCAACGTAACTGTGCAAAAATATCAAATTTTGAAAATTGGGGGCGCTCTTCAAAAAATGTGCCAATATTGCTTTAAGTGTGGTCCGGGTGTTGGAATGTCAAACTGGTGCTTTCCTCTCATACCAAATTTACGCGGATGCTGCAAGTAATAAAGCGATATTCATCAGGGAATATCATTTCGAAAACGAAAATTGTGGGCTTTTTTTCAATCACTCATGCTCAATGCCGCAATCTCAAAATCATGTTAGTGTAGTGGGGATTGGCGCGGCTGTGCTCCGGAGCGGATACAATGTACAAAAAAATGCGCGCAAAAGAGGCACACAATTTTGTTACTATAATTTTGGACCAATGACCAAAAAACGTAAGTTGGCAGCACAGAAACCACCGTTTGCTAACCTGGAAAGATAACACAATGCACATGTTTTAACTTTGATATATTTTATTTGATACATAATCTTTTCTTTTCATGTCAGGACACCATGCCAATCATCATAAGTACCAAATTCACTAAAATCATGCATTAAAGCATGCAATTACAATCATCTCCAAATTGGAGGAAGGTCGCCATCATCCATGAAACTAATAATCACTCATTACTTGAAAATAATTACACTCATCTCCAATTTTTTTTAATTTTAACTAAATTCTCCAAATTGGAGGAAAAGGCACCATCATACTTCTACTGGTAATCACTCATTTTTGTCATGTTGAGTTGTCACCAAATGCCTATTTTTGTTAAGATACCAAATCACATGTGAGGCTCTTCTTTTAAGAGCTTTTCTTTTTCAATGTCCCCTTTTAATGTTTACATCAAAAATCCCTAATTTACAATAACCTTAATGTTTACACGAAAACCCCGAAGTAGCTACAGTTCTCCCAGTTAGTCAAGTCGAGCAACATTGTTCTTTTTTATCTGTCCTATTCCCACATAAACACCAACACTCAACATAATCAACCACAATACAACTCACACAATAACAATCCAAACTCGCCAAACAAAACTCACGGCAACAATCTCATCACACGAAACATTAATGCATACAAACTCAATTTATACAATTCAGCTACAAAACAAATCAATAACTCGCTATGACTCCACCAACCAACCCATCACAACTGAACTCGCACAAAAAGAAACTCACACTAACTGTCTTACGCTAACCTATTTTTCTACAACTCTAATCAATTCTGCAACTCCACCAATCACCCAACATCAATGACAAAGAACTCCCAAATCAGCAACTCCGGCACAAACTCAACTCCAAGCATTAACTTATACAGCACGCTAACCCTTGAAGTGTCTTTACCAACAACGCGCAGAACCTTATCGCCCACTATTTGCACGTCTTGTATACATCACTTTTCTCCTCTCTGAACCAGAACCCGAACTCCTAATTAAAACACTGATTTGAACCTAACACCGGCCGCCTGGGAATCATCTACCCACATGCCTACAGCTGTTATTGCAAACTCACAACTCAATCACCTAGTAATTAGTCGCGCATTTGCGTATCCACTATCTCCTCTCTGACCTATGCTCGCCTACATCTCTACCTCTACGACAAACGCCCAAAAAATTCTTAACACCACAACACCCCCTATTGCGCACAATCTAAACACCAACAGGTCGCCGCACCCTGCAACTCATTAAACAATATTCATACACACAATTTCACAACTCATCCACCAACTCGTCAAACCCAAACTCGCATAATCACAACTTGCATCATTCACACCGAAACCAAGATTCGCACTCATTACTCGACTCATCAAACCTGAACTCACACATTCAAAACATCTACTCCCCAGTAATTCAATGAATAACCACAACTCACATTCACAGCACTTCCACACATGACAAACACAAGCTACATACATCACGACACAGTCATGATAAATTGGCTTCCTATACCACAATTACAAAAAGAGCTATTTTTTGGTTACACATGGCACCCCATCTAAAAAATAACAAGCAAAAAAAAAGCAATTTTGCATGTACATAAACTTACGAAATGTCAAAATTTATTAACTTTAAATGCACCTAAATTATCTCTTAACCAATCAATTTTATGCACATGATTAAGCCTGTGAAATTGCAATAAAATTCACCCAAAATGCATGGTCAACCACACACATTGACAGAAAATCATAATCGCTGGGAAAATGAACACTGGCACATTTTAGGTGCTCCAATCTGTGTTTGACCCATTAAATCCTAGCCCGAGGTTGCTCTGGATTTTCCCGCTACGATAGCCCCTACGAAGCCATTCTCAGCCACGAATGGAGAGTTACGAGTGTATTATCCGACTTAACACACATCTGGGACGTCACCCTATTGCTTTTTCGCTCCATTATTTTGCACGAATGGAGTGTTTTTGATGTTAGTTGCTCATTCACAAGATAATCAATTACCGATTGAAGCCGGATAATGTATTCAAAGGTTGGTAGGAATGGTGTGAATTAAGAGTCCTAAAAACGCAATACTGGACAAAACATTCTGTGATTTGAATAATGATGAAGATTAGGTTCAATATTGATCGCATTTTCAAGTCCCCGCATCAGCATTTAGTACTGCAGATTTCATTCGCATAGGTGCGTGGTTGATGTTGTTGTCACAGTTTGCTACAGAGTGGATATATATGTACATTTATATTTGATTACTCGTCATTGACTTCATTACCCTGTTGATAATATAGAGTAGATACTGCTATGATGGAAATTACCGGCTAAATGGTGTAAACGAGAGCAAGATGTCATTAAAAACGAATGTACTCAACTTATTTACCCCGCGGCCTGGTAATAGGGTCACGCATACACCTGGGTCTAGTAATGAATAAACTGTAAGACTGAATTGTGTTAAAAAGTGGATATGAACCCGGATCTTCTGGAATTACAAGCGAATCACTTGCACTACTCGATCGAAATAAAAAATACCCTTGTAATAATATTTTATTGTATTATGATTATGATCATGATTTTGGTTTGTTCAAAAGGAAATAACCTGAATGTGGGAATATGAATCCCAAATCTGAATCTGGGGGAGTTATGGATTTACGAAGGATGAGGATCTGTAAATAGCTGTAATCCATAACCCAGAATATCCAGTAAATGGCGATGGCAGAATCATAATTCCGGAATATACTGAATATCTGATCGTACGAGGGCTCTATATGGGGACACGATTTCATCCGTTATTGGTGTATTTTTTCGCTCCCCTGGATCGCCAAGAATGAATAGAGAGCTGGTATAGTGTGAAGGTGCGTGGTCTCGTTTTTCCTATTAGGCCAACAATATGTCGGTTTTATTTTAACGCTCGCATCAGGTTTTTCACAATCGCATTTAAACTATAACCCGCCTTCATTTTTTGGGGAAAGTTTTTTTTCAATTTATTTATCGTGGCTGACTCTAGAAAAATTGTCGCGGGAAAGAGTTTCATACGTACCCCCCTTTAAATTTATACATGATACAACTTTTTTTTTACTTATGAATAACACTCGCGATACAAGCTCTAAACTCTAACCCTAAAACCCAAAATTTTAAAAAAAATTGTTTACATGTACAACATGAACAACCTTGTACGCACAGCCTTTTTATTGACCTTAAAGGTGCACGAAGATTTTTGAGTGCAACCCAATATTTCATAAAATAAGTATTTCATATAGATTAGGCACTCATATAATAACTTATCTTGTCTTTCGCTACAGAAAGCCTTAAAAGAGAGAAAAAAGAGGATTTTGATTTGCTTATATTTCAATGTAAAACATATGAATTTTGTATTTGCTCCTAATACGAAATTAGAAATTTCAGCAATTTTTGTACTAAGAACATTTCTCAGCTTAAATCCTTTTAGATGGGATATTTTTTTATGGAAACCTTACACAGGGCAAAATCAGTTTTGTCGATTTTTTAAGGAACACCTTGTGAAATCTCTCGTTGCAAAAACCTTTAATTGTCTCTATAGACAAGTCATGCTGTGAATTTGTTCTGTCGTGCACGACCAGAAAATCAAAGCATACAAATTAAGCACTTATTGTATAAAGACGGTGTCTTCAGCTTAATTATTCATTCATGTGTGGGATCGAATAATGTTGGATAGGCCTTTTCAAATAATGCAAAACTCAGGTTCGCGCAAAAAGGGGGGGCCTGTTCCTAGGAGAATGTCCTCCTGTCCTTTTTAAAAGACAAAAAAATGAGATTTTACGTCGCATAATTTCATATGAAACAAACCTGAAATGTCAGGCATATAGCTTTACAACCAAATGTTACAGTAAAAATACTATAATTATGATTGAAGCTTAGATCAAATAAACACAGGGAAACACAAATTAAAACATATAAAGAAAACGCACAAAAGATACAAAGAACCCGCAAGTTTTCCAGTTGATTTTGACCAATTAAAAAACAATACTGAAGCAAAAAATATTCTAGCCTAAGTAACGATAAACAAAAGTTGCGGAATAAATGAAATAAACGTTGATCAACCATTCATGAAAAATAAATCAAATCATGTAGTCAAAATTTCCAAAAATTACTATCAAACACAAAGAATTATATAGTGACAAATGTATTGAAATACTCCAAGTCATACAAAATAAGTCCAAAAAATTAGACATTCTGTGAGATTCATAACTTACACTAGAAAAAAAATAACACAACACACAAACTAAAAAGGAACGAACCCAAAATTAACTCGTATGGGATGATATCGTTATTTCATGTGATTTTTATCCAAAACGCAAATCTATTTCTAATTTGTGCCCATATTGTAATACATGCTTTGTATTGTTTTCCTGCATTGTTTGCGCGAATGGAGCGAAGAATCCAATAACACGCCATTCGTAAACTCGGCGTGGCCACAAGCCACCACCCCCGTCGCTCTCTCCACTGAGTTAGAATGGCGTGTTGTTGTTACTTTCGCTCCATTTTGCTTGCAAATAATGGAGCGGAAAAAAAAAAAACAATAGAGGTGAAGTCACAGATGTGTGTAACCCTTCACAGCACTGAGTGGCTACAAAATACTACGAACTGAGCTGAGACGAGTATAGCTATTAGTCTCAGCTACAAGAAAAGGGAAAAAACACAGAAAGAAGTGAAAAAAGAGGGGTGAATTTCTCCAATAAGTGCAGTAGTATGTTGTAGTTAAAAAACCTAGTCTCGTCCGTTAGGGTTATTGAAATTCAGTCGAGTTGCTTGCCATTGATGTTGAGGAGCTGTGTTCAGGTAGGAACTCACAAAAAGGCGAAATACACACTCTGTAAGTTTCACAATTTAGGCCTTTCACATTTACTACGGCAAGTAGAACAAAGCGTCTCAGAGCACAACGCAACAAAGATTACTGTGTTTGTGTGTGTGTGTGTGTGTTTTTTTTTTTAAGTTAAAAATCATACCTTCTGATATGATTCCACTGGTCAAATCAGAAATCCATTTTTTTTTGCACATAAAATTTTGAGAAAAAAGCCAATTTATAGATTGCATTTCCTATACCGACACACAGTAAAGACTATTTTTAAAGCGCTCTGACGGCCATAACGGAACGCATATGAACACCAAATTCACTGGTGATGAAGATTGGGTGTTGTAGAATAGAAATCGCCCAAAAACGAAAGATGGCTGAAATAGTCATTTTGGGCCCAAATTACAATCCCCAAAAATACATTCATGAACATTTTTTTTTTAATTTATTTTTAATCAGGGACCAAAAATAGAAATTGGATTTTTTTTTATGCGTCCACCACCCCCTTAATGACCTTCGACTCCTTATCCACGAACACCCTGTATGTCAGTAAGAAATATACTGGTTTATTGATGTAAACATAGTAAGAAATATAATGGTTTATTGATGTAAACACACACGCAAACACGCGCGCGTGCACGCTCACACGCACGCGAAAACATTCGCACACAAGAAAAACACACACAAGCAAAAATAAAATCACAAAAATATAAAAAAATAACAAAAAACACAAACACGCGCCCGCACGCACGCGAACGCACGCGATCGAACACGCACGCGAGAGCCATGAACTCGCCACACAGCACTACGCGATCGCACACAGACACGCGCGCACAACAAAACACTCTTACCACAAGCAAAATTTTAAAATCACACAAATAGAAAAAATTCAGTAGGAAAGTTTAACACACATACATGAAAACTTCAAGGGCGCCATCGCAGTAGTTTAAACCCTTATTGAACTTCAGTCGAATTGGCTTGCCATTGATGTTTGGGGAGGGCGCTGTGTTCAGGTAGGCCACTCCCAACCAGGCGAAAAATACACACTCTGTAAGTTTCACAATTTAGGCCTTTCAAATTTGCTACGGCAAGTAGAACAAAGTGTCTCAGAGCACAACGCAACAAAGATTACTGTTTGTTTGTGTGGTGTGGGTGTTGTTTTTTTTTAGTAAAGTTAAAATATACCTCTGATATGATTCACTGGTCAAGCAGAAAATCCATTTTTTTGTCACTACAATGTTGAGACAAAATCCAATTTATAGATTGCATTTCCTATATCCCGCACACAGTAAAGACATTGTTAAAGGCGCTCTGAACGTGCCATATACGGAACGCATATGACACCAAAATCACTGTGATGAAGTATTGGGGTTTGTAGAATATAAATTCGCCCCCAAAAACCGAAGATGGCTAAAATAGTCATTTTGGGGCCCAAATTACAATCCCCAAAAATCATTCATGAACAATTTTTTTTTTTAAATTATTTTAATCAGGGACCAAAATAGAAGTTGGATTTTTTTTTTATGGTCCACCCACCCCCTTGTTGACCTTCGACTCCTTATCGCCGAACACCCTGTATGTCAGTAGAAATATACTGGTTTATTGATGTAAACATAGTAAGAAATATACTGGTTTATGATGTAAACACACACGCACAAAACCCGCGCGCGTGCACGCTCACACGCACGCGAAAACACTCGCACACAAGAAAAACACACACACAGGCAAAAAATAAAATCACAAAAATATAAACAAATAACAAAAACACAACACGCGCCCGCACGCACGAGAAAAAAAAAAAAACGCACGCGAGTCGAACACGACACGCGAGAGCCATGCACTTAGCCACCTGACTCGGCGATCGAACCACACACGCGCGCGCACAACAAAAAACACTATTACAACAAGCAAAATTAAAATCACACAATAGAAAAACAGTAGGAAAGTTAACAAACTACATGAAAACTTCAAGGGCGCCATCACCGTAGTTGAACTTATTGAACTTCAGTCGAGTGGGCTTGCCATTGATGTTTGAGGGCGTTGTGTACAGGTAGGACCTCACAACCGGCGAAATACACACTCTGTAAGTTTCACAATTTAGGCCTTTCCAATTTACTACGCAAGTAGAACAAAGCGTCTCAAGCCAACCAACAAAGATACTGTTTGTTTGTTTGTTTTTGTGTGTGTGTGTGTGTGTTTTTTTTTTTTTAGTTAAATCAACTTCGTATGATTCCACTGGTCAAATCAGAAATCCATTTTTTTTTGCACATAAACGTTTGAGAAAAAGCCAATTTATAGATTGCATTCCTATACCGACACACATTAAAGAACTATTTTTGTAAGCGCCTGACGGCCATAACGGAACGCATATGACCACCAAATTTCACTTTGTGATGGACGATGGTGTTGTAGAATAGAAATCGCACAAACAACGAAAACATGAAAACTTCAAGGGCGCCATCACCGTGTTTAACATAACCCTAACAGCACTGATTGCTACAAAATACTGACTTAGCTGAGACGAGTTAGACTATTCGTCTCCACCTACACGAAAAAGGGAAAAAAACACAGAAAGAAGTGAAAAGCTGGTGCATTTTCCCACTCAGTGCAGTAGTATTTTGTAGTATTGTGGTACTTAAACATCCCGCCTAGTCTCAGTCCGTTAGGGTTATGATTAAGATAAAGAGTCACAAAAGTTTAATGCCATGGTGTGGTCGTGGAGGTGAAGTACTCTTGATCTCGTCGTTCGTCGTGTCGTTCCCAAAACAATGAAATAATAAAACGGCGTCCCGAAGAAATTATATCGCGTCAATCAGAATTTCATTTCAATTAAAGGTCCCAGGAAATACGATGATAAACCTACTCCAAATCTTTATGGGACATTCCATTCCAATAAACAGGGCCAGAAAAAAGAGTACACTACCAGTGACATCATTAATGAAACTATTGATTTTCAGTCAGCATGGTCAGTGTCATGAATAGATTCACACCAGTCGCCTGGAATTTTCTATTACTCTCTGAAAAATCAATATACCACAAATGATGTCATCACCAACCCAACTATTGAATGCTTTCTGGTCCCTGCTTGTAGACTTGACACAAACCACATCAATTCTATTTGCATTTCCTGGGACCTTTAACGATGACTGGCCAGCCTACAAAATCAGCATTTAAGGGAAAAAGTTCACCGCCGCATCATTAAGATTCAGTCTTACATCCACATGATCCAGTTCAGTAAACTTGTAGGAAATCAAGACTTCATGGCTCTCCCTACATTTGAAGTTGAGCGCCTCGCTAGTAATATTCCAATAACTAACAATATAGCAAGTCCTGCTTCTTATCTCCATCACCATTTACGGCAACACGGTTTAAACTATCATTTTAAATCAAAAGGGAATGTCGCCAGTGTCAAAATGTTCGGGAAATGTTCTAAGTCTGTCGGTCACATGTTGCTTCGTCCATGTCTCGTCGCAGTCTGCCCGAACTTGGAGAAAACTTTCCCACGCTGAGCTCAACCAATCAGCGCACAAGATCCCTGGACTTCCCCAGAATCGCACGACTCATGCAATCTCCTTACATGCCAAAATGCGCAGCACCTGTTTCTGAAAGAAAATAACTTTAAGGGAACGATACGGTTATTTGTGATTTGGAAATGGAAATACCGTTACATTAGTATCGAGTAGCACACGTACTTTTGCAACAATGCAAATTTCCCCTCCAAATTTGGTAGATTTTGCAGTGATCAAGTAACATTCTCTTTATGTTAGTCCAACCAAAGTGAGTGAATGCTTTGTGTTATTAATCGATTCTTCGGGTGTATTACATAGTGACGGATGTTGATTTTTTTACGAAATTAAGGGAAATGGTACTAAATACCGAAATCTTCAAACATGCCAAGTGCAAAACCGTGCAAGTACTTCATTAATTAATAATCTTAATTATAAATTTTGGAATTTTGACGTATGTTGCATAACAGAGAATTTGATGTTTTACATAATGATGGATGTTGAACCCACTGTCAAGGAAGTGTATACTTGATTTCCCACCAGGGCTTTCTAAATACTTTTGTTAGTAAATAATTTCATCTTAAATTTATAACTGACAAAAGCAAAATATGGCTGAGATAGAACGCCCGAAAGACGCAAAACCAAAAGTTGCAGTTTTGGCATTTTTCAAAGGGCATTGCAGTGTACTGGGACACGAACACGCGGACCACAATCAATATTGCAAGTAAGCTTTCTCGCTCATTCAGTTGGAAAACCTCTTTGTGTAAAATCAATACACACGTATTATTGCGTTGTACCATACAGTGACCATTGAAAAATCCAAAAACTGCAACTTTTGGCTTGGGGGGGTTTGCGTCTTTCGGGCATTTTTGCACGCTTTTTTACAAGTGAGGTGTTAAATGAAAGAGCAAGACCTAGGCAACAAAATGTATATTTCGAAAACTTTCAAAATGGTCTGACTTTGGCACAGTACTGATCGAAAAACATGCCGAGATACTTTTTGTGCCAGGTGTACATCAAATTAAAGCTCGTAACTTAGGGATGCAGTTTTTACATATTTTGCGCCCAATTGGGCACCTTCTCTAATTTCTTTATTTGAAATGACAGGAAGGTGTAACCTACGTTAAATTAAAGCTTATAACTTTGGGATTCAGTTTTAACACATTTTGCGCCCAATTGGGTTTTTTTTCCTATTTTCTTTATTTGAAATGACAGGAGAGTTTTACGTACATCAAATTAAAGCTCGTAACTTGGGGATGCAGCTTTTACATATTTTGCGCCAAATTGGGCGCCTTTTCTACTTTCTTTGAAATGACAGGAAGGTGTAACCTATGTTAAATTAAAGCTTACAACTATGTGATGTCAAATGTCGCACACAAAGGTCAACGGGTGATCAAGTTGTAAACAAGGTTCTAATGCAATCTAGGCTCATTATCAATCATCTACTTTTAATCAGTTATGAGATTTTCTTTTATACATGGTTTCTGTAATAAAAGTGCAATTTAAAACGCCCTACCATTATGGCCTGGCGACCCGAACAACAGTTGCTTTTTAAATACTTGTTTTAGTACATCTTTTCTGAAAGAAAATATTTTTTTTGTACTTAACGGAAGATATTTGGAACTCTTCAAATATGTACTTATTATTAAGATCTCTAAAGCAAAAAAAGTTTCTTCTCTTGTACATTAAGGCTTTTAAATCCTTAATTCCGTGCGTGGTTTCTTTGGAAATTTGCCTGATCCTGTTTCCAGTAGCGCCTTCCCCATTCTTACATTCTCTCGACTTTCACAAGACTTTCGGATCAACTTTTCCTTCTTTTTCTTCGGCTTCTTCATAATCACCTGACCCTTTAAAGCATTAAACCCAGTGTTGACGCAACCTCTGCGTTTTACGTTCGCGGCCGCGTTGTAGAGCTCTATAATAACCGCAACTGCTTTCGGAAAAGTCGTCAGCATCTTTGAATACTGCTCCAAGCGTATAGACGTAAACCGCGATATGGTGAATTGGTTGCAGAGTTGTTTATGTGATCCAACCCAAGCTCTCTTCTTAGAGTCGTCACGACTACGGACGCGGACGCCTCATCAAAATGCTTCAGGCGCTCGTCGTCTGCATTGCCTTCATATTGGTTTTTCCAATCGCCCCACGTCAATAAGGAAGCACTGCCGTGTTTCTTGGCTGCTCTTAATTAATAAATCAAGGCTTTCTTATACTCGATACCCTTTCGAGCCTACTACTCCAAAGCCATTCCGTGGTTTACCACATCTTTTTCACATTAGGCTAGCTGTAGATTTATTTATATAACTACCTTAGTATTGTTTTTCCAAATGCTTTTTCCGAATATCCAAGCCTTCTCATATATGCGCTCGACTTTTCTTGTCCCCTATCAAATACAAAATCACAAAATTTCCACAGATCAGATATTGCATTTGTTTCCTTTTATTTAGCATTTATATTATGTAGGTGTGTGTGTTCGTAAGTTTTGGGGTGTGATTCGTGTGTGTTTGTGTTTGTTGTGTGTGTTTGTGTGTGTGTGTTTGCTTGTGTGAGGGTGCATGTGGTGTGACTAACTTATAAACCTCAATTTTCGGGTCCAAGTGTTTGAATACACACACAATAATTGGTGGGACCACTATATGAATTGTGGGACCGCCAAGCCGGTCCCCACAACTTATTTCTCTGAATATTTTCACAAACCATGATTTTTTGTTGTTTTCTTCACTGAAATGGCTATGGTCCAATTGTTAGGTGTGTTTATAATGTTGTATTTTAGGTCGAAAACAAACACAACACTGTCCCCACATCCTGGTTGTTTATTTTTTGTTTTAATAGCGCCCTCTGTTGATGGACCCAATAATCATATTTGGGTCCAAATTTTCGAAACACAATCACTGAGGAGTCTTGTCTGGATCAAAGGGAGATCCGTATTTCTGAGTAACTTAATTTAAAGCTGTACAAATAAATAATTAACCAGTGCAAGACCAAGTATCTGTATGGCCTTTAACATAACCAGTACCTAGTAGAGATCTTGCCATATTCTCAATGATAAAAATAAGGACTTATATGTAAACAATTATCAGAATGATTCTGGGATGAGGCATCCAGGATTTTGTCTTGGCTTCAGAATTAAAAATGGACCATAGTTGTTTTCTATCTCAATAGATTTTTTTTTTTTTAAATTTTGGATGTCATACCCTAGAAATTAATTTGTGGAAAATGACAAATTTCCACACAAATCCTAAATTGTGGATATTTAGGGCAGCCAAGAAGAGCTATGTTGAAGGAGAAACTGTGTTTAAAGATGCACAATCAGCATATTAGCATAAACTTAAGTTGCATGGCAGGTAATAACCTGGAGAGGTGATGATATTTTTGTGACTATGATAGTATAGCCTACGTGTAAGATAACAATGTGGACATGTGGCTAGTGTTTGAAAACACAACCTTATACAGGGACGACTCCCATAATAATGTCCTGTATCCAAATGTGTGTTTCTTATGAGGTCAAATAAGAAAGGAACTTATAGGCAAATTCTTGAAGTAAAATTCCAATAAGCCCTAAAAAACAAAACAAAGAGGAATGCCTAAAGGCCGTCTGGTCCGCATACGCACTGATTAGAGTGGTCGCCACAAATTTTGGTCCACAATTACTGATACAGAACGTACCTGTGGCCGGTCCACAAAATTTGGGTAAGTTCGTAATGGTGTTTGTGTGTGTGTGTGTGTGGGGTGGGTTGGGTGGGTGGGTGCGCGTGAGTGTGGTGTATGTGTGTGTGTTTGGGTGTGTGTGTGAGCGAGAGAGAGAGAGACGAGCGACAGTGTGTAGCTGTGTCAGGATGGAGTGCTCTTGTATTGCCGTGGGTGAGTGGGTTCAGTATGAGGTGTCAACGCCGGGTGTAATACTTTAAATACATAATGTTACAATACAAGCGATTTCACTAACAAGTATAAGAAGACTTTGTTTTTCTTTATAATAAAAATCACTGACAGCTGACCACAGGATATTTTACCTGTATCATGTATCATTCCCATAGCAGCAAACACCCAGAATCAATGGTACGATCAATCATTAATCGGTCTTCTGTACAACAGTATTGGTCCTTTCTTCTTTGACCATCTGCATCCTTTCTAACATTGTTTGGTGCGCTTTCTCATAACAACTGTAAAGAAACAAATTCAATTTCCAACCATTAAAAACTGATTACTTAGACCTTTGCTTTTCTAAAACAACGTTTGCAAAAAGAATAACCAACGTTGTTTGTTGTTAGTTCTTATTTAGAGCCCTTGGTAAAATCATTAGTGCACACACTTCTTTCAATATTCCCAGGGTTCCAGTGACGACTTGGGACAGCCCGCAGTTTCCACCCTACTCTTAGTCGAAAGTGGGTGCCATTCATAATAACAAGGCGTGACTCGATTACATGGGATCGACGGCTTAACATCCCCTCCCCTCCGAAGGGGATAGTCTCGCATGCTTCCATCATTTTGGTCCAATTCCAAATGAATACGCACGAGGGAGAGCTTTTAACTTCCAGTTTTAAATCAATAGTTTCTTATTAATCGAATCAAATTCCAAACCGGGGGACCTACTGCACCAAGGGCGGCTCCAAGAGTCCTATGATTCCTTATACCATGTTTTTGATCAATAATTAGCATTCAGCAGTAGGAGGGACGACGATTGGCAGGTATCCTTATCTGTCGCCGTAAAATGAAAAACTTCTTTCTCGACGAAAAATAGGTTTTCTCTACGGAAACCTTGTTTTTCAAATCTATAAACCTGGTTTCTCAATTTCGAAAAGTCCAGTTCTTTGAAAAACCTGTTTTCTCTTCTTCTCTCTTCTCGAATTCAAGAAGCTAAGTTTTCGAGAAACCAGGATTTTTGAAAAACCTGGCCTATGAAATTCGAGAAACCTGGTTTTTAATCAAGAAATATATTTTTTTTTTCAAATCGAGAACCAGGTTTCTCTGTTTGAAAGTTTTTGGAAAAGAAAAAAACACACACACATAAGATTTTCGCTTGAAAAACCTGGTTTTTGTTTTTTTAAAACACCTCACTTTTCGATCTGAAAACCTAGTTTCGTGGTTAAAAACCAGTTTTTTGGATAAATTTATCGAAAAACCTGGTTTCTTAATCAAGAAACCGTTTTTAAATGGATTTTCGAATTTGAGAAACCCCTTCCACGATTAAAAAGCACATTTTGTTTTTGTTTGAAACCCAGCTTTCTCGCCGAGAAACCAGGTGGCTCTCTTCCATTGTGCGAAATACCTGTCATAGGTTTTTTTATAAAAAAAAAATCGAAATTTCGAAAAACCTTTTTTTTTAAATTGAGAAAGCAGGGTTTTGAATTCCAAAACTAGGCTTTTCAAATTGAGAAACCGAGTTTTTTGAAAACTCGGACTATCAAATTCAACAAACCCGGTTTTTCGAATTCGAGAATCCCGGTTTCTCGATTAAAAACACATGTTTTTGTTCCATTATAGCCAAACTTTTGAAAAACCTGGTTTCTCGGTGAGAAACTTGGTTTTTAAAATTCGAGAAACATTTTTTTATCGAATTTGCGACGTCAAGTATTTCAGAAACCTGGTTTTTCGTTGAGAACCATTATTTTTTAAATGGAGAAACCTGGTAACCATAGTCCTAAACCATGGCGGCCTAACCTTAACCAGTTAACTCTAACTTAAAATTAAGGTTTTTACTTAGAAAAGTCGATATTACGAAAATTCGGAGAATCGACCTTACGGAGTAAAACCGTTCAGAATAAAAGATGACAGTTTTATTGCGAAAGGTCGATATTTCGAAAATTCGGACAACGACCTTGGGAATAAGGACTTTCGGATTACAAAAAAAAAAAAAACCCGTTTGGAGCACTTCGGATTATTAACCCTTAATTTCATTTTCGGAATAAAATCCTCGAATAAATCTTCGGAACAATGATCTTTATTTTCGAGAAACGACCATTGGGAACAAAAACCTTTCGGACTAAAGACCTGTCGGAGTAAATACCTTTCTGAATAAAGACCTGTCGGAGGAATAACCTTTCGGAACAATGACACGTCGAATATTGAACTTTCTCCCACCAAGTCATGCTAAAGTTGCTAGAGCTAAATTCTTAAATTCTTGCAATTGTAAAAATGCTTCGCAGCAATTTGGGAAGAAGATAGCCTGATGACTTAAGGTTGATTCTGAAATGATGTGGACTTTAATTTGTATTTCAAGGTTAATTTAATCAGGTGGACTTGCTTGCAATGACATTTATGCTAATATTTTGTAAGATTAATTTCACATTAAGTGCACGACAATGGTTTCTTTTTCATTTGTACTTCTTCAAGGTAAATTTTAGCCTCTGTGTAAAAAATGGATTTCCAGCTCAAACTACTAACTCCCGCTACTTTTAGGGGGACATAAAACATTTAGTCTGAACTGTAGCTACATTCGACATAATTACAAAAGGTCAACAAGAAAATCGTCTACAAGACACTTTTACAATTGGTCCAATTGGATTTGTCACAAACATTAAAGTCTGACCTCATAGATTTCGAAATATTATTTTTGTGTGTATAATGAAAAATAGTCAACTAAACTAAGGAATAGTACCTCAAATGCACAATTCCCGAAATTTGAGATGAATCTGATTTTTTGTTTTGATGCAGGAAACATTTATCCAGGTTCGCTCTGCCTATCTGCCTACATCGCTTAAAGGCCGACTCAGAGATTTCCTAAGAAGGGCGCCCTCAATTTCCCAAAAAAATCGTGTTTTTTGCATGTACATAATCTTGTTCCATATACTAATCACTGTGTGAAATTGCTAAGCTAATCGAATTCCTCATATAGAAAATCGCAACTTTGTTTAAAGATTCCGGATCCGGAAGTTTGTTATACACAGTACCTATGGGATCGTAATCTACACATAATTTTTACTGCATCAAAAACGACAAATCGGATTCATCTCGAATTTCGGATGTGCATTTTAGGTTATTAGCTTTAGTTGCTAGTTTGACTAATTTTTCATTATTACACAAAAAAATAATCTTTCGAAATCTCTGAGTCGGACTTTAACTGCATTTGGTTTGCACTTTTCACAATCTCACAGAGCGGCCCCCTGCCTTAAATTGCTCCTAATCTAACAGAAAAGTAACGCTACTTCCTTTTTTGCGGTTGATCGTCGATTATGTAAGTATACTTTGTTCATCACCAAATTGGCAAGACTCCTCACACCACGAATTGGTATAAGAAATCCACGATGCGGCGGGCGCATCTGCAGGGAACAATACCGCACCACACACAGTGTCGCCCGATGTACGCGCAGCGCACACTCGTGGTAAGAGGCTCGCGTGTAAAGCAGAATTACTATCACGCGTGGGTAAACAAAGCCGACAAATGTTTGCCTATGAGGTAACACAGATTTCTATTTATAACACAAGATAGCGAACGCCAGCTCAAAAGCCGTAACCATCTTTTCCCGCAGTGCGTACTTATTTCCATAGCGTGGTGTACCAATTTATTCATATATTCCCTCATTTCCATAGCGTGGTGTACCAATTTATTCATATATTCACGCATTTGCATAGAACGATGTACCGTTTCCAGGCCAATAGGTTACGGCGCATGCGAGTACGCGTGCGCGTTTCGAATGGATGACCGTAATGAATATTTATAATTTTCAAAACACGGTTACGGTGGCCGCCTATTCTTCAACACGGGCGTACGGCATCTCCTTTTATTCTGTATCTATGTTAGGTAATGAACAAAGTAAAGTAGTACTGTGGCTTGAGTAGTATCGGGTGATAAGAATTTAACAGGCAATCAAACATACACAAAAAGCGACCAAAAATAGAAGCAAGAGCACATCGCAAAAATATAAACACCCATTTGTCTGCCCAAGGCAAAGTACTATATACATGGGTTTAGTATTATCATGGAAGAAAGAGATGAGAAGGAACCACAACGACTTCCACAATCCGATTTTAATCTGTTTATCCATTCACCCGCACAAAAGGAAGGGATTCAACAACCACCCTTTGATCATAATCCCTCTGCCGCAATCGATGATTGGGGAGCAATCATTACTGTAGAATATTTTGAAAACTCTATGTCCGAACACGTAAAAGTGTAAAAGTATATTGCATATTACAACATGTTCCGGCTGTCTCCGGTTTGTATTTGTTGTTGTTTTCGTTATATAAGAAGTTAATGTACATTGTTATACGTTCAGCTTTACTGCCCAAGACTGCCCAGTGTGAAAAAATAAAGGATGAAAGTTTGACTAAATTTGAACGTTAGACCCGGGGGCCGTCTTGGATTTTCGTTGGGCACCCATGCTTGTTCTAGGGGTTCTGAAAGTGACCCCTAACGGGACCAATTTTCAGTTAAAATATACCCGGCCCCTAATTGGACAAACTTTTCAGTGAAAATATACACATAATGGCACAGCAGTAATTTGACATCCAAGAAAGGTTACTGTGCTATTTGAAATATATTTTCCGCTAGTATTATCCCAGTTATATACGCTCTTTTGAAATTCCACTTATAATGTATTATAAACGTCTTTACTTGTATGCAAAATATTTTTGATTAATATTGTAACGATTAATTTTTCACTGTACTGTATTATTTACATAACTATTTACCATATTGTTTTTGCTGTAGGCCTATTCTATTCTGAATAAAAATTGATTGAAGATTGAAGGTAATTTGCAGTGAGATTATACCCCTTGCGGGACCTGTTCTCAATACATAAAAAAAGATACACACCTAAAATAGCCAATATACAAGAAAAATTACAATACACATAGGGTTATTTTGTTTAGGTTAATTTTTCCTATTTGTATCATTGAACGAGTCACAATCACAACTGAATTTGTACCCCCAGTGGGACTAGAACTTGATTATTTTGAATTTGATACCCCTAGCGGTAGTCCCGCATTTGCACCAAGAACCCCCCGGGCGTATTGATCGGTTTCCATGGAAGATATGTTTGAGTATTTACCTCGCAGCATTCATCGCGAGCTGAGAATGTTCTCGAGCGAGAAAATCTGAATACGATTATCCTCGGAAGGGCCACTTGAGAGAATATGAATAACAATTGCAATTATAGGGCGGCAGATAGATCGTTCAAACGTCAAGTGGGTCGTTGTGGTTCCTTCTCATCTCTTTCTTCAATGGTATTATCTACCAAAAAGACGTAGGAAACGTAAAAA
>JAMKCH010051700.1:0-53905 GCA_023653785.1 Ophioderma brevispina
TACCCATGGCCGAAGAAGATGTGGTGCAAATTTTGAAAATTGAAAATCAATGATCTTTAATATTGCAGCAAATGAGCACACTTTATTCCTATATAATATTTGGTTCTTTAGATTAGATACAACAAATTCTTTAGTTGATGGTCTTTATGTTTTCATCTGGCATCTGAATATGGACCATAAATGTATAAATTACACAGAAGTTAATGGGGGTTATCCAATTTTCAAGCATAATATACTTTTGGGAAAGTGGTAAAGGGTGAGTCAAAAAAAAATTGACCCAGATTGTGTACGCCATTTTGAATTTTTAAATAAAAATATATCTGAAGACTGTGGTATCATCGAAGGCCTATTTCATGTTTTTAATTGGCTGCCAACGATAATTCCATCTGATAAGTATCGGCCGGTTACAGTCTTTTGAATCAGTAGTCAGCTTTTACCCCTATCCACGGATTCCAATTTGCAGCACGGTGGCCAACTAAAAAAATGACTCCCCAAAATGGGTAAGGGCCAGGGTCTATGTTTTGTCTAAATAAAGTAGTATTTAAGGTGTAAAATATAGTTGATAATTGGGATATAAGTTTATTTAACACTTTTTTTTTCAAGATGTGCATATTTGGTGTACAAATATAGAACAATACTTTAATCCTCAAAAGGTGTCACGATTGTCTGGCCTTATTAATTGTGACTGAATTTTGTGGAATTACATAGCGTCACATTTATTCTGCCAGTCAATAACAGCCCGATGTTCGTCTGGACCATCTGATTTGCCTCGCTGGACGCCGTTCATTTGTAATGTGAAATCCGTGGACAGAGCGAAAAAACAGACTACTTGATTCAAACAACGGTAGCTCGGTCGTTATACCTAACCGAGGCGAATGATCTTTGCAGCACATTAAGGCAACGAAATAAGCTTTCAGGATGATGATACCACATATGTTAGACATAGGTATCTTAAAAATTCAAAATGGCGGACAACAACGGGTCAAGTTTTTTTGAATCACCCTGTACACAGTGTGTCCAAAAAAATGCAAATTTCAAAGCCAGAACATTTGACCATGTTTCTCAATTCACTCAAAACTGAAGCCAGTTAGGTTTTATAGTAAAATAACCAAGTTCATTGTTTCTTTCACCTTTAAAGGTATCTCTGTAGCCAGATGTCAAGTAAGAAATCTATTGAGTGTCTAATTGATATGAATACACTGCATTACATGTATGATCATATCTGTGCCTTAACCCTAACCCCTGACGTAGGGAGAACGGAAGGAGCGAGAAAAAGAAGGGAACCGTCGCAAATGAGGGTGGGATCGACCCAAAAAAGGGCCCAGCCCATGACCCGGGATAGCAGGCTACGGCGTGTCGCTGGCCCGGCAAGCGATTTCGTGCCCGATGAGTCTTGGTTGATGACGTCACGCTACTTTCTGTGACTTGGTGCATTGTTCCAATAACACCGTGAGTTTTGGTGAGATTTAGCTGTGCTAGGGTTAGTATATGGAAAAAAGTGCCGGACTAATTAATATGGGGAAGTAGGCGGTTTAAAGCTGCAACAACCACTTTCTTTCCTGTTTTTTCAAAATGGTTGATCTTTGGAAATAGGTTAATTAATGTCATGTTTAATAAGGCTTTTCAACTGACTGGTGATCGATTGACTTCTGCGATCGATCGCTGTCTGTCGACTTTAAACCAGCCACCAAATTCATTCTAATACTTTGCAAACTCTGAACTAAATATTCGCTGTTGGGCTTCCTCAAATAAACATCACACATTTGTCTCAATTAAGGGCACTTACGCATAGAGTCTATCCGCAATGTGAATTCATTACTCAGTCCGTCCAATTTCATGAACGGAAATCTCACTTTTTTGTGCGGAAACAAACCAGGGTGACAAGTCATATCATTTAAAATTTGATGGACATGTACCTCAGCATTTAAAAATCAACTATACCACGCTGTAAATGCCTCAAAAGAAGTATTTTGTGAGAGCAGCAGCTCATTAAATCCTTTCTTTGAAAACTTTTACATCGTAACTAAGGCGCTATTGCACATGAGCGTCTAGACTGTGTTCGAGAACGGCCTGCACTAGCTTCGCAAAAAATCGATCAGAATCACCGGCTCAGTGTGAAAAGCCTTAATAAAATCAGTTTTAAGAAATTGTGTTTGTGGATCATCTGATCTGATAGCAGCTAGCACATGTTGAGGGTTGGTTGGTTTCTTTCCTCTATACCTTTCTGCTTTTTGACAGTGTTTTTGAACACCTTGTATAAATACAGTCTCTTAGTGTAACGAACTGTGTAGTCTCCAAGATCTGGAGGCCTGCCATATGCCCCTTTACTTTACAAGAATAAGGTAGGGCAGTCACGTTTTAACCATTCTGGGCACTACAGCTTCTACAATTTCCTTATTGGATTAATTACTGTTATAGTCATAGAAGTCATCTCACATGTTCCTGGAGATGGACAACCGCATTGGATAACCTGTACTTTTGGGTTTTATGTATCTCAGAAAATGTTCTCTTGATTGTAAGAATTTCTTTGTGGGGGGCTGCTTTCCATTTTTGGGATTAATGAATTATACATGGCCAATCAAGGAGCTGCATTCAGGATTGGCACGTGTGAGCAATTAATAATAATGATTTAGGGATTCAAACATGTTTACAGAGTGGGTTCATCACAAATCAACTGATGCATCCAAGCGATGCATCTTTTTATCGCGAGGGCGGCTTTTCCCTTTCAACAACGAAAATCGTCTTGAAAATTTTAATATCGTGTAAAAACAAAAGTATTCTCACTATAATACTAACATTTCCGTTCACAGAAACCTTTCCTTGTTAAATATTTTAGCAAATTAAAGCCAAAGCAATAGTTGCGGGCAAAGTTGTTGCTTTGCAGTTTGCCACCTGGACATGTGTCCTAGTGTGTAATGTTATACTCAGAGTTCCAAACGTGATGAAACAGTGGCTTAAAGCGTGCCATTCGTGATTCGACGCCACCATACGTTTATTCATGACAAGCTATCCTTGAGAAAAGCTTAGTTGAGCTGATCCCGAATCTTGAGGTTTTGTGGTATGAGTGATTTTATGTTCCCACGGTCCCATATAATAGGCTACTGTGTTATAGTAATTACGAACAGAAAATACAAAATTGTGAATTTCTTACAGATATGACCGAATTTGCACGTAAGATTGGGCACACGGGATTACTAAGGCTAAGGTTCGGATGATTATAAAAATCTCAACATTTCTAAGGCACGTCGGGGGGACGAGGGGGCTGTGGATCACGAAATGCCCTTTAAGCATACCGCGTAAACGCACTTCCGTGAAAACTGACACCGGCGTAATGAGCTAATTTGCATATCAACTGTGGGTTGAGAACGAATCAAAACAGGTAGCTCCTGTACAAGGATATATGGTGAGTTGTTGAAAATAAGATTATGTTGTACTTTTTCCGAAGTATGCAAAACGACTTCAGCCATTATCATTATTTACTGCCATAGGAAATCGTCAGAAGCTTGTGCGTCATTTAGGTTTGTAGCCAGGCCAAAACTAGCCACACTTACTGGTAACCATTAGCACTCTAGAGTACAAATATCGACTGCTCTTGAGGGAAATGGTACAAAATGCCTACCCGAGGTGACTAGAGACATGGGCCTACTATTTTCTCAAGACCAAAAGGTCAAGGGATAATAGTAGGCCCACGGGTTCCAGTCAAGGTAGAAGTATTTTGCACTGTTATGTGCAGTCAATATTTGTTTTAATAAATGTTTAAAAATATTTTTTCTCTAGTAGCAGGGGTTGTAGTGTAAGAGTGGCGCTTCCGGATAAAATTGTGAATTGTTGCACACAAAGGACTATAGGCATTGATAATCCATAATAATGAGGAAGCACTTGCCAACCCAATTAATGGCCCCCCAGCCTTGGGTATCAGGTTAAAAGCACACAATGGGTTTTGTCTGGTCACAAGGATTCCAAAAAAGGTATAGGTTGCATTTATGCAAGCATGATATTTACAATTGATCTGACAAATTTATAACTAAAAATATAAAAAACTGTAAAATGGTGAAAAAGTTCAATTTTGGTTTTGTACATGATTTAATAAATAGGTACACTAAGGTAAAAGTGTGCTTTTGATTTCAGTTAAGATGTGGTGCAAATTGTTTCCCTGCAAAAAGGATTGCAAATAAGGAATAGTTTGCCTATCTGTGATGACTTAGTTTTCACGTTATCAACAAAATAGGTCACAGTCAATAGTATACAAATATGACTGCTCATGAGGAAATGGGCAAAAATAACTACCCGAGGTGACTGTAGACCATGGCCTACTATTTTCCCGAGGACCGAAGGTTGAGGGGGAAATAGTAGGCCCACGGTCTCCAGTCACCGGGGGGAGGTGGTTGGGTATTATTTTTGTCCATTTCACGAATAAATAGAGCAGTCCAAGATTTGTTTATATAACATATAAAAATATTTCACTAATTTGAAAAAACTTGCCAAGTGATCGTCAAGATCGGCTGCCAAACATGCACGCAACTCATTACATGTCATGATGAAATCAAAGCTAGTCAGTCTAGTCATGGTCAATCCAAACGCGGCTCTCTCCCACAAATTTCTCGAACTGCTCTAGACATACGATTTGTTTTACGGTATAATCTATCTACAGCATTGATATTTCTCCATTTTGAGTCAAAAAATCAAACAGAAATTGCCCAACCCGGTATGTAAACACGCAGATATCAAGCAGAGATGCAGTGTCAGATCAATCACAGTGAGGCATGGGCGATGCAAGATACCATTGCAGGAAAAAAGTTCCCATAATTAAAACCGACTATTTCCCCATGATGGGGAAATAGTAGCTTTTATGGTAACTTTTTCCATCCTGTGAATTTGGGGAAAACTAGTCTCATTTCAGATATGTCATGTGATAAGTATCAACCAATCCAAATGACAGAAAGACATAATTTTTATGTGTTATACTAAAATCCAATAGTGCCATAGGCTGTGGACTGATCGCCATTTGGTTAAAACCAGACACGTAAGATAGTCAAACTATTCCTATAGTCATTCTATGAGCTAAACCAACAATTTGACACGTTTGCAAAAATTGGAGCAATTTTAATTTTTGACCCCTGCACCAAATGGCCAAAATTGACTTTTTTACCATTTACGTTTTTACCATAATTCCTAAACTAAAGACACAGGTTGGTATAAACTATACCTTTTTGGAATCCTTGTAACAAGACGACATCATGGTGTGTTTCAATACAATCGGAACATTTAAACATTTTACCCCTGTGTAACCTGAAATCCAAGCTGGGGGCCATGAAAGGGTGTGGCAAGTGCTTCCATCAATTTTTTGATTTAAAAAAAGAGAAAAATACAAAAAAACTTGTGTACCAAAATTCACAATGTTATCCGCTTTTGCACACTCACATAAGATTGTTCACTACAGTCCCCCACATAGCACTAACATATAAATAAAGGAAATATGAACAGACTATATGTCTGTCGATGAGTGTACACTGCCCAGGGGTACACTGTGACAAGGAAGTGATCAGTGATCTGCTGATGCAGAAAATAGTTGCTATAAAAAGTTACTATTTCACTGGCATGCCATCATCCAGAGCAATAAGCAACTTTTTTCCCTGCGTGAAAAATATCGGGAAAGGATATTTATGTCATGTGATGTACTATCCACTGATCAAATGATGGAATTATTTTAAGGTGTATATAAATGTGTTATCCCCTATAGTCCCCATTTCCTCTGTGTGGAGAGAAGAAAGCAAGGCAAAGTGCCTTGCCCATGGCCAAGTGGACAAAATAGTTCGCTGTAGCAGGACTTCAAACCCCACTTAGATCATGAGTCAGTCCCATACCATAGGACCACACATGCCCACATTGTTGTTCAATTAATTATTTGCATAATCACGAACGTATTGAATGAATTACAATAACGGCTGACTCAGAGATTTTATGCGGAGGGCGCCTCAATTTAAAAAAAATGTGTGTGTTTTTTGCATGTACAATGCTTGTCCATCTAATAATCACTGTGTGAAATGCTAAGCTTAATTCCGGCATATAGAAAATCACAACTTTGTTATAAAATTCCGGATCCGGAATTTTTGTTCTACACAAGTATTCCTATGGGCACGTAATACACATAATGTTTACTGCTCAAAACGAAAAATCCGATTCATCTCAATTTCGGAATTGGGCCATTTTAGGTTACATCGTTAGTTCTTGTTGACTATTTTCATTATTACACAAAAAAAAAAATATTCGAAATCTCTGAGTCACTCTTTTTAAATCCAGATGCTTTGATTTACTGCTATTTAGTCGATTTATAAATGGGAACGATTACAGGAAAGTGGAAGTTAGTACTAAAATCTATATGGTGGAACCACCTGGCAGGTGGTTGCCTTGTTTTTCCCCCATATTAATAATAAAAGGAGTTGGGGAAGGAAGATAATGCTTGTACTTGAGACTTAAATGACCTATCAAAGGTATCATGTAATATTTAAAATAACATGTTGGAATCTGCCCCTCTCAACATTATGTCAAGCACTTATGTCCAATTCAAAAACCAGATCAATAAATGGAAGCACATTCGTTATGTCTCAAATGGCCCTCTTTTAACCATTAAAAAATACTCGCCAAACATGTAATAAAGTCTCGTAGAAGGCATATTGAAGCAGTAAAGTTTGCTTCTAATATTCTTTCCGCCTGACAAAATGTCTTGGGAAAATGACGCTAGTAATTCAAAATGTCTATCAGGGTTTTACTCTCATGCCATCTTCTATTACAAAGTACACATTGAAAAAAGTGTGGTCTTAACACTTTGGTTGTATAGCTTATGCGAACGGGGGGGGGGCGGGGGGGGGCACTTCTCAATGGCAAGGGGGGTATCAGCATGTCCAAGCAATCACAAAACGCACCCTAAATACGTTTTTTCGAAGCTTGATGAATTTTCACCCCTAAACGTATCAGCAGCGCAATTAGTACCCTAACCAAGTACTTGATGGAAATTGCGCCCCTAAACAAGGTATTCAGTAGCCGCCAATTTTGCATACCTAAACAAGTCGGCCTATTTGGTCTTTCTCCCTACCATAAGCAAAGTAATTGATGCTATGATTACCCCTTTATACGTAAAAACCCAAAAAACCATTCTTAGGACACCAGAGAGGCCTGTCTGAGCTTGGTGTAATTCAGAAAATATATGGGGAAAGTTTTTTCAGACCGGATAGTATCCGAACGAAAGGTATTAAAAAGGGGGATGCATTTGAGCCAGGGCGTATCCAACAATTCACCAGGACGGCGGCACGACTACAATCTCGGTCGAAATGTGTTGGAACACGGGACGCTCGTTTTGCCCCGATTATTTTGCCGTATTTCTCTAAAGAGATATATAGGAAATTATTCAACTGGTTGGGGATGCTGGAGCATTCTCTATCCATGCCACCCCTCCAAATCCCCACCAATCAAATGTGGGGGTTTCTGTAGGGTGGCAAGAAACAAAATCAGGATTACATTGTCCAGGGGGGCGGGGCATGTTGGAAGTAAGGCCAATAAAAGTGTTTCAACACCTTTTTGGCCGAGTTGTAGTCGGAAAAAGTCAACGATATGGCTGCTGAGCGGCCATTGCGCTATATGCCAATCTTCACTTTCCAAACCACATTCAGCGAACTCCCCCCCCCCCTTTGGCTTTGATAGAAATAATTTGAAATTTGTAAGTGATTCAATATAGCAAAATATAGGTATGAGAAAATGGGCTTATAAAAAGTAAAACAGACTTGATGGGTTAAAGTGTCACATAAAATTAATATAGTAAGTGGCGCGGGAGGGGGTACCGCTCTCTCTCGCGCGAAGCGCAGAAACCCATGACAAAGCAAGTTTGCTTCCGAAATACATTCACATGCAATTTGATAAAAACAATCTTCTAAAAAAGGTCTCGATGGCTATAGAGAAATATGACACTTAATGGTAGCATGATAATATTTTTATTATAAATACACAATTTTATGGTTTACCTGAATACTTAGACACAGTTGATAAGAGAAATGAAGATACTTGTTTTTTCGGCGTATATGCATGAAATATATTAGTGTTTGAGAACCGTCAAACAATATCATTATATTATTTTTGCATCATGGCTGTAACTGAACGATTGGGGTGATATCACCACTGCAAATATTGCATGTTCTTCCGTCTTATATCTGTCAGAACGTGTTTCTAATAAACAAAGGACAATCTGTAAGCAATTTGTGGACTAGAAACTTTTATTCTGTACTTGAAAAATTGGCATTAATTTCACCAACGAGCTACATTCTGCGGGAATACGCGGATTACGTGTGCTCTGCCATGCCTCTGGCTCAGTGGCCTCATTCATACGGGGTAGCGAGGCGCACCGGGTAATTCCCGTGTCATAGCAAGTTAGCGGGGCGCGCCTCTATCTGAACAGTTTGAAGGGTACTAAGCATAAGGTAAAACACAAACCACAACTAACTTTGTTTTTTTTTTTTTTTTTTTTAATTTTTTAGAAAAAATAATGTAGTTACATTTTTAAAATCTCCGAAATTTCCTAACATCTGTATAAAATCAGAGAAACACATAACTGTACGAGATTCAATAAACTAGAATTTAAATAATATTCAACTATTTTCACTTCTTATTAGACTCTAAAGAAGACTTAGTTTCGCTGACTCTAATAGATAATTTGTATGGTAAGTGGTAACTTAAAATGCATATAGCCCAATGATCGACGGTATAAACAGTAAAAATATAGTTCATGCATGGTAAGTTTTACATAATAATTAAAGGTGTTCATGGAGAGTTCGTAAGCGGCACGGGGTGGTCGCGGAAACCTTGAGGATTTATTTTCAAGAATTTACCTAATGGGTTTAAATGATCCGGGAGAATCCTTATATTTTTCGCACTTCCGCATTTTCAGCACTTATTTCCGCATTTGCCGCGCAGCGAATATTTATAAATTAAATCGGCATGTCCTGGAAATTGACGATCTGCACAATTATCGCACCCAAATTATGTCCCAAGTTATTTTAGAAAATTAATATACCTAGAATGATGACATTTCACTAAATTTAATGAGTTTTAATTGCGAAAACATTTTGTCCGTTTAGATAGTAACTGATATAGAACAATTTTGTTATTTATAGCAAATCATCATCAGGCAATAGTAGAGTCATTTCATGAGATCCGTGACATTTCTTAGGATACCTTTTTTCTTGAGGGATTTGGCAAGATGGACCAATTTTAACAAAAAATAGTTTATACACCTCCCAGAAAATGGCGGGACTAACTTTTGTACAGAGCGTTTTGTTCAAAATGACGACCGATGCCATTTTGAAATACATAAAAAGTGATATCTCAGGAACAAGATGAGGCTACAATGAGAATGAAGAGTGTCATTTCCCACTAATTTAGCACAACGATCAGTTGCGAGTGATGTTTATTATATAAGGCCATCTGGACCTCTAAATCCAAGATGGCTGCCGATATTACTTGGCACATATAAAATAGCTTGCCTCCGATTATGTAGAAGACAAATAAGTGTTTTCTACTAATTTTGACATGAGAAAGCAAATAAAATTGTAATTGTAGCATTTTGAGCACGGTTGGCTCTCAAAATTCAAGATGGCGACCAGATGCCATCTTGAAAATGAAGATACTGCCATATTCTCTGGCAAAACAGGCCCTAAAGAACAGCAACGTGTTTATTTATTAAGTTTGTCAGGAAAATTCAACGGGAATAGTGTATACAAACATTCTGCCTGACCATGTTGACCTTTAAAAATCAAAGATGCGTGGCTAGTAGCCATCTGAAAATATAAAAATTGTAAACTATGTTGACACAATGCCCTAAATTGACAGATTAAATATCATTTTTTCTAATTTGGCATGTAAATCCTATTTATATGAAGCACCCATCACAAAAATACTGTGTTGAAATCTTCCATGGGTCCTGTAGATACGCAGATAAGCCTAGATGAAAATGACTACTATTTTAATTGTATACGACATTTGAAATGTAAACCACCACCCTTTAGTGTTTGAGTATAATATCGGGGGCACTTAAAAGTTTTCAGGTAGGATGGCCGCTGCGGTCCTGATTTTCGAACATTAGGGGCTTGGAAAATGATTTGAGTCTGCCCAAAGTAGGGTTTTTTTTTTTGTGGAATTTAGATTTTGAAATATTTGTAGGTTTATCTTCTGAGGCAAAAATTTCCAATAAGGGACCTTTAGAACTGAATGTGCTTTCTTCCCACTATAGGGTTAGGAACTGTGGAGAGACGCAAAATGGGGAGTCTTTAAAGGGGACAACATGCACATTCCAACGAAATACCAAATTCCTTAAAAGAAGCTCTTTCAACAAATGGATAGATTTGGACTTACTTGGGCACTAAAAGCAGTTTTACCAATGTAATATTTAATAGCCTCCTAGACGGGACTAGTTTACAAAGTCAATGTAAAGTTGGTCATTTCAGCCTTTTTCGTCCATTTTCAGTCAAAAAGGTTTTTTGTTTTTTAAGACTAGGTAAAATTTACATATCATAGTAAATCAGGAAAACCTTGGGTAATGATAACATAAATAAGGTGGACAGTGGACCAGTCTGCTGCATGTGTACAGGGAAATTACACAACTTTGTATGTATTTTCTTACATTCAGTTGTACAACCTAAGCTAATGGAATACATCACTCCAGAGTACATTTTATACAAAAAATTAATAATTCACACACAAAGCAGTATTTAGGTGAGTGTTAATATATGTAAAGGACACACAAACATTGCAAACCACCTCCAACTTTGACAAAAAAGAGGGCCCCTATATGCAGATGTGCCAGTGGTCCCTTTAAAGATGCAAAACATCCCAATATTTCTGTGAGATTGTATAACAGAAAATAGATTTCAATAGATTGCCCACCTTTTATTTTGCTACAGAACAGAAATGACTTCAAATGAAAACATAAAGGCATTTGGTCTATTATACTTTTCAATTTATAAAAAAAAACGGAATCTCGTATTTGCTTCCTATAGGAAATGAAAAATTTCACAATGTGTGTACCAAAAATAACAGTCTCAAGCGTTAATCTCTCTCAGATGGGTCTATTTTGATAGACAGGGGGATTACACCGGTGCAAAAATAGGTGCCAACCGTGACCAATCGATGATGAGTGTGTTCTGGACTTGGTAATTTTTGCACATAAGCAAGATAAGTGCTCGCTCTAAGTGCGGCGGACGAAAGACTATCGAGTGTGGAAGAAATTATGAGATCGTCGTCTTTTCATACTCTCTTACTTTGTAACTCGAACTCAGACAACATCTTGCTTTTTGCATCACAATATATGCGAGGAGTGACAAACTTCTCCAAATCGCTTAGAACTTATGGTGTCAAAGGGAGTAGTTCATACCACACGACGCTAGCAAATTATGTTTTGAGAGTTGTCTAGGCAATAGGCAATGTGTTTCGTACTTGACATAAATCCAGAGTTACGATCACAGCATACCCAGTAAGAACATTGCCAATGATTTAATGCAGCCATATCCTCATCACACAAACACTAGAACTGGTTCAAGTGTTGTGTTTTTGTTTCACACACAGGATCCCTGAGATACTCTGAGCAACATATGCTGCTTGGACATAGTTGTTTGATTTCAGTGTCAAGAATGTGATCGAATTGCATAAGAGAAAAGGCTGGATGGAAAATGGACCAACTAATTTCGATTGAAACTAGGTCCCTCTAGGTGGCAATAAATATGCAAGTATTTAAAATATTATCAGATAAGTTTTAACATTGACCCCTGTAAAAAGGAGGATTGACCTTTATAGAACCACGAAGTGTACTTCGTGTGTTATAGTACTGGGGTGTTGAAGCAATGGTTTTGTTAACTGCGTGTTTAGCTTATATCGTATTGTCTTGAAATTTTTGCATGGGTGTTTGGATGACGTGGGAAAATAATGCAGCGTTTTCGTTGGTGACAATAAGGTTGGAGAGCCAAGTTTAAGTTTAGGTCTAAACAAACAAATTGGTTGAATTTGGTTCGTGATGTGTATAAAGCTCCTTGGATGTGTGATGTAAAATGGTATGGAAAACAGTGGAATAGCAATAAATCAATCACTGGTAAGCCTCTGGCAAGCCTTCCCCTCACACTTGTCCTTAGTTAGTGTCCATCAGTGTGCTTGCAATTGTGTTTTTTACTGATTAGGGTCACACTGCAAGGACACGTGTCTGTGGTTATTTCCAGGCTCAAAAACCACACACCCTTCTGTCAGATTGAGCATAGTACATAGTTAAATGGACTATTGGTGTAACATTTCTGCACAGAGTAGTTGGAAAAAAAATGGTTATATTTCCTCAGAATGTATGTAAATTTGGGTTTTTTCCTTGACACTTAGTGACTATTCATTATTATTCTGGTCAGTCAGATAGTATGATATTCTCTACCCCAGTAAAAATATTCTTCTCAATTTAAAATAACTGTCGGGAATTTCTCTGATCAACTAACCTTTCCTGTGTGTGTGTGGTGTGTGTGTGTGTGCGTGCGCGCGTGTGTGTGTGTGGGGGGGGGGGGGGGTGTGAGTGTGTGTGAGTGCGTGCGGAAAGATTTCCAACGGTGGTATGTCATTAATGTTTTTCCCATCATTTGAGGAAGGCACCCTCAGGGTTATAAGTTTAGAATGAATTAAAAGGGCATTAAAGGTAAGTCCAAGAAAATCATTCCAAATATCAGCCCATATGTCAAGCATTGTGATTTCCAATGGCTAGCGGGCAGATCTCATAGCGTTACTAAGGTGACGAACCCCTTACAAGTACATAATTTGTAAAAACTAATTGTCTAAAAATTTCAAATCAGTCTACGCGTGTTCTCACTCTTAGTATGTGCACATTTTTTTTTTTAAAATGAATTAAAATTTCATCTCCATTTTTCCCCTGAATATTCAAGTGACCAAGCGATGTACAACACGTTCATGATCCAGCACAATAATGGTGCCACTAGTGATAAGTAAATCCGCCCGTATGCAACTAGATGAATCGGACAACGGAATCAGATTCCTGCGACTGCGAAACCATTGTTATTTTCCACGACGGTAAAAGCTTTTGAATTGTTTTCACCGACCGGTTAGATTGAACTACAGCCTCATTCACGGAATTAAAATCAAAACTAAAACTTCGGCTGTGAGTGTAATAATGCGTCGTTTATTCCATCGTTTATTCAAAAAGAACACGAAGATGAGTTAAAAAATCATGAAATAAGTTGGGAGTGGCAAGCTATGACGAAAAAAGCTGGGGGCAGATGAAAAAAAAAAAAAAAAAAACCAACACCCAGAACATGAATCATATTAATATTGGACATCTTTTCTATTCAATTAAACGTTTTGTTCGGCCACCGGTTGCACATGCATTCATATAGGTGAATGATTTTCGATTTATGCTATGAAATTTCAAAAATTGCATAGAAAGGGGGTTACGCGGCAAGTTACGGGTTTGGTTCTGTCCCAAGATGTTAGGTCACGTGTGCAAACAATTTTTTTTCTCATTAGCTTTGTTCACCTTATTTTTCCTTCGAATAAAGGAGAAATATAGGGTCAAAGAAATTGAACACACAGTAGAACCTCTAACTTTATTTATCGGTGAAAGAAGGACGGGTAATTGTGTACACGTCATGAAAATAGCTAATCTAAATCGGGGTGATGGCATAGCACCTGCATCTTCAGTTGCATGGGTAAGAACAAGGCTCTGCAGTTCCAGATAAAAAGATCTGTGAAGGGTTTTGGGCTTCTACATACGAGCGGATTTTCATAATCAAATAGCCCCATTATTTGCTGGAGTCAATTGAATCATGGTATAACACCATAGTCACTGATATTCAGTGAATAAATTGAGCTGAACATTAAATTCATTTCTCGAGAATGTGCACATTACTATAGAGTGAGAACACAAGTAGAACTGATTTCGTAATTTTACGAAAGTTATTTCGGAAGGAATTATGTACTTTCCCCGGGGTTGCGCCACCTGGTCCGTATCCGAGAATCTTTTCACTTTGGGCCTCATGGCCTAAATATTTTCTGAAAAAATGATTTTTTAATGGAATGGATTTAGATCATTTGAGGAAGAGCGTCCTTCAGGGTAAGGTTACAAAATTACAGGGGCATTATGCACCGGTTATGAATGGCGTTTGATGAGTGATGTTTTAAATGTTGTGTACGGTCTGTTGGGTGAAATATGGCTGAAGTTCATCAATGAGTTGTTTTTAGATTATTGTTGGTGAAGTATATTTTTTGAAAAAAAATTGATTTTTTATGGGAATGTACTTTGCATCATTTCAGGAACACCCTCAAATTGAATTAAAGGGGCATTAGCAATTTTCAAAAAAGTTATGGAGTTCATTGATGAGTTATGGTTTTAGAGTTCTCTGTTGGTGAAATATGGATAGAGTTCATTGATGAGTAGGTTGTTAAAGTCATTTGGGTGAGTTATGGATGGAGTCATCCAACCTGTTGAGAATTTTTAGGGTTTTTTGGTGAGTTATGTTTTAGAGGGTGTTTTGGTTTTGGTGAGTTATGGAGTTCACCAATGATGAGTTGTTTTTAGAGTTCTCTGTTGGTGAAATATGGATAGAGTTCATTGATGAGTTATGGTTTTAGAGTTCTTGGTGGTCGCGAAAGCCGGGTGGACCGCTGTATCTATTAAAAGGCCATTCCTCCATTATTACCTTTTTTAAAGGGCAATGCCATTAATCAATTATCCATTAATTCATCCATTTATCAATTAAAGGGCCATTCAGGCCATTTCTCAGTAACCAATTAAAGGGCTATTCCTCCATTTGTCCAAGGGGCCATTCCATCATTTACCTTCGAAAGGGCAAGCAATTTTATTTAAAAATTATCATTCCTTCATTTACCAATGAAAGGGACATTCCTCAATTTACTAATATTAAAAGGCTATTCCTCCAATTACCAAATAACCGGCCATTCCTCAATTTTCAGTTAAAGGGCCATTCCCAATTAAAGGGGCATTATATGATTTTCTGAAAATGGCAAAGATTATAATTGGATTAAAGAGGCATATGTAATTTTCAAAAAAATTATGACAGGAAGTATTTTTGGCACCATTGAAGAAGAGCACCCTCGGGTTCATGTTGACCTCAAATACTTTGTGCTACACTTACATTTTCTATTTTGCCAAAGCATAATGTATGTCCATCTTGAATCTTATTTGTTCAAAAACTGTCTGCCAACCAATAACTTGTCTTAGGTGTCTCATGCATTGCGTCTCCAAGGTTCATTCCAGTTCCACCATACAAGTGGGTATATGCATAATTGATGCTCTCGGTTAACCATTTAGTCATTTTCAGCCTATAAAACCAATGGTCGTGGGTGGTACAAACTATACATTTTTGGAATCCTTATGACTAGATGGACAACATGGCATACATTTCAACTTGATTGGAGCATTTTAAAAGTTGAACACATGGGTAACTTTAAATTGGCCCCGATGAAAAGTTATAGCACAATTTGAGAGCACTAACTACCTAGCATTGATATAGAGGGTCCATACTAACTACCAAAGGTGTTAATAACCTTTTCTGTAGTGGGGTAAACGAACTCCTTAATAAGGCCCCTATGTATTCATGCTTATGCTTATAAGGAGTAGTTTACATTTCAGTGTCTATCACAGTAGAGTCATTTTCATCTAACAATCATCCATTGCCAAAATTAGAAAAAATGATACCTTATGTGCCAATTTAGGGCCTTGGTGTCAATAGTTTAATTTTTAAACAATTTCAAGATGGCTGTAGCCACCATCTTGGATTGTTCAAAATCAACGTGGTCAGCAAATGTTGTATAAACTATTCCAGTTGAAATTTTCATGACAAAACTAGTAATGAAATACAGCAATGCTTGTTCCTTTAGGTCCTGTGTTGCCAGAGAAAATATTGCGTATCTAATTTTCAAGATGGCAATGTCACCATCTTGAATTTTGAGGTCAGACAGTCTCAAAATGATACAATTACAATTCTATTGCTTTATGTCAAAAGTAGTAGGAAAAACAACTTATTTGTCAGTCTACAGAATCTGAGCAAGATATTTATATTTCCATGGTGATGTCGGCAGCCATCTGGATTAGAGGGAAAGATGGCCTTTATATGTAAAACATCACTCCACACTGATTCGTTGTTGCTAGAATTAGAATAAATTTAAATGGGAAAATAACAGTTCCATTCATCATTGTAGCTCACCTGGTTCCAGAGATATCACGTTTTATTGTATTGTTAAAAATGGCGGCGCGGCCCATTTTGAAAAACGCTCTGTTAAAAAGTTAGCCGTTCAGTTATGGGAGGTGTATAGGAGCTATTTTTTGTTAAAATTGGTCCATCTTGCCAAATCCATCAAGAAAAAAATATATTATGCAATATTTCTGTAGTGAATTACAAGGCAAGAAGTCTAAATTTTTATGCACTCTGTAGACTGATTATAAATAGGCCTAGAGCATAGAAGGTTGCATCTGTATAGGGGGGGTTATAACGGACCCCCATCCCCTTTATGCATGTAGTGGTTCCTATAACCAGGAGCTGACAAATAATTTAGAATCATAGGGCCGTATGCACAAAAAGTTAGACCAGTTTAAGTTAGACCTGTTTAAGTCAAAATTAGTTTTGCGACTTTTGCCTCAAATTGATAGTTTATTCACACTTTCTTCGTAAAGTAACTAGCAAATTTGAAAGATTTAAATGCAAATTTCAAAATAAATACAAAATACCTCGCATCATTGTAAAGAAAAATGTCTTTTCTGGTAGGACAAAACTAAACTTAGACCGGGTCTAAAGTTAGACCTGGTCTAAATCTTTTGTGCATACGGACCATAATGTTAAGACAAATATTTAAAAATCTTTCTAAACTCAATCAACCAAAGTATATCAAAATGTTTGACTTTTGGTGAATGAAGGAATGACCTTTAGCATTTTTTTTCAAATATCTCGGTAATGGAATACAGCGCGGATATGTCACCGTTGACATTTTTACAAGGAAATACTTTGGGCTCCATGACATCATAATTAATTTAAACATTTGATCCCTGCTCCTAGTACCACACGCGGGGAGGGGGTTCAGCCATCCATATATATGATATAGGTTACACCCACAATGCCTCTGTTCAGATATTGCAACCTCGTTCGTTTGATCAAAAAAGATGAGGAAGAAGGAGACTGCTACTTCAAAAGATAATCTGTTCAACCTGCTATTCATCTTAATCGCCTTAAATCCAATCGATTGGACCAAAGACAAGACCTACTTGATGGAGAACATTACATAAACCTGTCATTAAATCCCAGAAATATTCCAATTACCCAGTTGTCAGCTGGTATTTGCACAGAAACTATACACTATGGTCGTGATCAGTACAGCGAAACGAACTCTCCTGCATCACTTATAAACAACTTTGACCCCAAATTTTCAAAGCATTTTTGCACTTTGGCCCCTTTCTGACACAAAAAGATATGGTTGAGGTGTATTCAAAATGCACTTATCTAACCATTCATCATATCATATTTCACAGGATCTAACCGGATATTTTTAAATTAGGCTTAATAATAATATCCTTTATTGACCTCAAAACCTTAAATCAAAGTTAGCTTACCGAAAAAGGGTCGATTTTACTGTTTTCTTTCGTTAAAAAGTCACTGTTTTCCTCAGTTATTTTGCTAACGATTCAAATAAATAACTATCCGGCAGAACAAACGTGGAGTTCATTACCAGCAGAGGTCTATTAGCTGGAAAATTAATAAGCTGTTTTAGTGGCAGTGTGTCAATTACTTGTGAAGCCTCCCAACTGGCCAATCTTGAGTCAGTTACACAGATTACTAAAAGGTCCAATCGAGCGACCCCTGAAGTTTCCCAAACAATGAGCTGGCGAATGAAAGTAATCCTGGGTAATCGGATTACAAGATCGAGCCATCTCCTTTTTCTCATCTTCTCTGGTTTGATCAAAATGCTCTGGGCTACCGCTCTATTATGGTTCCTTTACCACCAGTTTCACCCAATATCAGCTATAAGATTGACATAGAAGCTACTTGCCAGTTCTTCCATATTGACAAGTTTACCAATAACTTTCAAGAAGTTCATTTTTTTTTTCAAACGAATTTTTCCGTGTTCGCGTCAGTAGGCGGAATGCTGTTTATCCGTAAATCTGTTGTCGATATAGTTATCTTTGTGTCCAGCGTAATCTGGCCATAATTTCGCTGCTGTTCTTGGTGCTTGTCAGCCCCTCTTGATATCAACATCAACAACGCACACATTAGTGCTTCCAATACTCTTAAAGACGTCTGAAGACCCAACCATTCCCAAGGTTTGGGTGAATCAGCCGTGGCAAGATCGAATAAAACATCGAAGGTTGCGTAGATCTGGATTGCCATCAATACCATCCCAGAAAACGCACAAAAGCTGAGGAGAGCAGACAATCTCTTCAAAGGAGAGGATGACCTTCTCATACATCTGGACTCTGCCGTAGATACGAAGAGGTTACGATTGATTCGCCAGCTAACTATGAAGTAACCCACCATTATTGTAGCTCCCCAGATGAGAAAAAATAATCTGCAGACTACCAGAGTGATTTGAATTGATGTTGTATAAAGGAGCACCACATCTGTGGCGACAATGATGACGACATATACCACTGTACTTATTACCAGGATGGGACCCTGAACACTACTGCAAGGTAGAGAAGATTTAAACTGCGTAGTTTCCATCAAAATTACCAACATCAAGCTGAAAGCAGCGGCCAAAAAAGCAAATCCGATGCCCCATAGTAAATTCCCAAGTAATAGCGGCAAATTATCTCTTGAGCCATATCCAACTGAATATAAAACAAATGATCGCAGAAAACAAAATGCTAACGTAGAGACAACCAGAAATGTCTTAAAATGGTGTGCACTTACTGACTTTTTATGGTGGCGTAATTTGAATAGTTTCCAAAGTCGTACAATGCAAAGTATTGAAATCAAAAGAAAAATAGTAGCAAATCCGTAAACATGAATATCGCGAAAGGTGTTAGCGGTTCGACCAGCTTGCGACCAATCTGGAATTGGCTCAGCTTCAGGCGCGGGTGCTTCATCGTATGGTGACTTTTCGCTTTCAGGTTCTGAATGATGTTCAGGTTCTACGCTTGCATTGCCCGTGAGCGACATCTTGATTTCTTGATTTATAATATACGATTCCCGAATTAAAAACGATTCAATACGGATTACTTTCGAAGAGTTAATCACGAATGATTGTAGAAATCACCCATTGAATGGATCCGTGGTTGCTAATCGTGGACGTTACTCTGCAATCTCCAATTCAATCTTGAAAAACGTCAAAACAGCTGCCCGCACTTAACTGTCGTACGTTTAATTATAGCGGATATCATATCCGTCAAATAATTATGCTAAAGAGTTCTTGGCGGGTGTTCAACTCATTTTTCGCGGCAATATATACTCGGATCCATTATCTCACCCGATGTCACTTGCCGTGGTAAAGATGTACAGATTATTAAAAAAATCTCCATGCATGACGTGACTTTAAAAGAAAATATCCAGTTACGCTACGATATCATAAATCCTCAAACTAATTCACAGCGTTTTATCATGATATAATTGATGACCTTTCAGAGCAACATTGACATTGCTTACGTGAATGATCACCCTCTTACTAAATCTGACAGGTGCCCCTATATGTGTCATTCAACGAGTCATATTCAGCCATGTGTTCTGTAATATGCATTTACTATTTTGGGGAGAATGATGAACTAGAGTTAATGACGAGTGAACTATGTTACTTAGATATAATGATAGAAACACTAGAATTCCTAGTATATAATGCCCCATATTTGTTTAAGCTTGTAGCACATTTCCTTTCAATATCCGTTTTAATTACAATCCAGATCCAAGCCATATCCGCCCACCGGATTTTTGTTTCGCTCACTTTTCCATACATTTCATGTGGGCTGTGTTTCCTCTGCCTTTTTTGCAAAATATTGCATTTCAGTTATAAAATGCTTTAAGTTGTATTAGCTTTTTTATAAATATATAATGCACACGCTGCGCTTGGTCGCCTAGCTGTATGAATTGGAGGGTCGGGTCGCTCCCTTTCTACATTTATCAGCATCATGTATGCAAGGTGCTAATTTTCCTATTTATTTAGATCACTCCGTCACTTAAGGGTGAGTAGAGATGCATTCAGCAATAAGTTAAACTGTTGTGTGAAGTTTGGGTCGTCTCCCTCTCTGAATCTCTCATTGTCCAATGTCCTGTGCAAGGTCTTACTAAATGAGAATTCTATTTCAGACTATTCAGTCAGATTTTAGATTTAGTTTTGTTCTCCTTCGTTGTTTCTGATACATGTTTATGTATAGACTCAGTAGACTACACAGATGATTCCTGTATGTTTATGGGTTGAGTTCGCTCCTTCTAGCTACGTAACAGCAGTGGTGTAACCAGCGGGTGGAAGGGGCGCCCCCCCCTGCTCAGAACCCTTGCTCCCCCTCCAGCCCCCAAAATAAACTGACCGTTTGTGCATTGTCTATGGAGAAGGACCCAAATTCGCCCCCTCCATAGTGCAGTTAGTGTCCACTGAAACGGGTCTCGACCTTTTGCTCACCCAACCAAATCATTGTGACATGAATCCATTCATAAGTTTGATCGTATGTAAATGATTCCCACTTCACAGGCCACCATCCAATCACTGATCAATGACATGCTATGGATGAGCGATTACCTACACACTGTGTGCATGAACATTGGCGAGAAGGCCTGTTTTTACACATGTTGGAAGCCTTGTTAGAAATGGTCGTTTCGGATCTTTTTCAGCACCGTATGTCAACCAAATTACCTCACCATGTAGAGAATAAGATTATCTTGGTTGTCAGCTTCTACGAAGAGTATAGGTCTAACCGTTTGTCCATGGCGCCCTCTTGAATACGCCCAGCAATCACTGGTGATTTTTGCCAAAGAGTTAGCATTATACCCTACCAAAAATACCACTCTTTATAAATTAACCATTTTCGGATTTTTCTGAATGTTCTATCATACTAAAATTCACATATCTTATTTATAATAATATATTCTACAATTAGAGCTTCTACGAAAAAAATCCTTTGAGCACTTTTCTCGCAACGACGTGAGTTTTCTCATGTCCAATGCGTTAAGCACAGAGTACGCATGACAGGTCATAGGCCTATGGAATGCACTGTGTACACAGTGAATAGGGAAAATGGACAGTAACTGCAAGATGCAGAAAATGCCTCGGCACCCCGTTTGCAAAGGTCTGGTTACGCCACTGCGTAACAGGGTCTTGAATTTATTAACAATGTTAATGTTGTGTTATATTAGCCTCCATTTTGTGATTAAAAATATTATTTTATTTTTTCAACTTTATATGAGAAAAGATTTCTCACGGGAAAGGGTACTTTGTTTGTGATGGAATTCCCCTTGTGCTATATTGAGAACAGATCAGATGTTATTGTGCAAGAGAAGAAATGGAATTCCCCCAAAAGGCTAAATTTAGAAATGAGTCAACTTGTTTATGCATTGAGATAAAAACAGATTGCAAAATTTGGGGTTTCCTATGATGTTATTTATGTAAAATGGTGCAATGCAGATGATGTCATTTATGTGAGACCCCATTGGTCAGCTAGTACAAGGTTATCTTTATGCATGATGATGCTGTAATGATTATTATTAGAGATAGGGGAATCTAGCCGTGAGAGGTTAAATACTGCTCACTGGAGAGACTTTTGCCAGCAATAGTAACCAGGAGCTATACAGTATAGTTATAGCTACTCTTGATCTGCAATAATGGTAGATTTATGTTTTACATAGTGCCAGCTTTTATAATTTATTGGAAACCAGCTGAACTGTCTGCTGTCGGTTTTTAAGTCAAAAGATCTTCAGTTTTGGAATAACAAAGGGATTCCAGTTTGTTGTCCTAAATGAGGACATTAGCGGCAGACTGATTTTGGTAGAATACCTGGATTGTATTGCAGAATATTAGTGTCGTCGAGAGAAAACCCCGTCGCCTTGAACTGCTGGACAAAAGTTATTTTCGGGACTGAGGAGATCCACATGGAATATACCATGGATTTTTATGTGAACTTGTACACTGTCATTTTGGAGTCTTCGCTGTGAGGACATGTCATCGTTGAACTGCAACACTTCTTTTAAAGGTATAACGAGAGATTTCACATAACAGGTGTCCCTAAAAATGTGAAAATTCTGACTTTTTGCACTAATGTAAAGCTTTCTATCAAAAATGTCCCCATGCGAAAGGATTAAGCTGAGAAAAATGTCTTAAGTACAAAAATTGTAAAATTTATAATTTCACATAGGAGTAAATACAAAATTCAGCTTATGTTTTATATTGAAATTAAGCAAATGAAATTGCCTTTTGTTTTCATTTTCAAGGCATTCTGTAGCCAAAGAAAGGGTAAGGAATCTATTTTGTGTCTTATCTATATGAAATAACTACATATGAAGCAATACATGCTGCCCCCTTCCTCAAGGGGGGGGGGGAATGTTATTACAGGGAAAAATTTAAAATCGAGTCAAATTGTGTTTTAATGTACATTAACATGCATGTTCGCCTCCTTATAAGGATTAGAAAAAGTATATATTTGCCTAGGTTCCGACCTTTAGTTACAGCGCTATAGCCCCATAATGGTTCAAGGTCATCCTGGGGTAAAATTTACCCAATGCTAAGATTTTGTTGAAACTGGTGATAAGTTGTTTGTATTGTCTCACAGGATCCAAAATTGTATTATTTTACAGTGTGTGACATTTGGTTGGCTAATTACATAGCAAAATGTCGCAAGGGTCTACATGGTATATGGGGTCACCAGAACTTTCCCTGGATGTCTCAATGGTGATATCAAAAAATCAATTAAAATGCATTTTCTGTTTCAGTATGACACAAGGAATCATTTGACATCACTTTCAACAACATCGGAGCATTTACCCCAGAGTGACCGTAACCATTACGGGGCTATACCGCTAAAGGTTGGAACCTAGGCAAATATATATTTTTGTAACCCTTATGAGGAGACGAACGCGTTAGTGTACATTAAAACACAATTTGACTCGATTTTAAATTTTTCCCTGTACTAACATTTCCCCCCTTGAAGAAGGGGGCATCAGTCCGAAAATTTGCACCCCATCATTTTCTGACAGTTTAGGTCCTATTGAAACCCAAACAGCAACAAATCAATTTTAGCATGAAAATCCTACGGGAATACACACCAACCCACATGCGTGGCCCAAAATCTCTTGTTGCACATTTAACCCTGGATATTAGAGGACTTGAACTTTAAGTGCATAACTAGAATCATTAAGAGTAATTGCAATTTTGTTTTGGTCATACCAAATTCTTGAACCAATATGATTAAAATCATTAAAACAGTGTTATTATATAAAATTTAGATCATTTTGTGCACAAGGTTCATTGTTTTTGTGTTTAGAGGGTATTCTGACCTATTTGACGTCCACGTCATAACAGTTGGTATAAATTAAAGGTTAAATACCCAATGAACTTTCATTGTGACTGACAATCCTTGCATATTGAAGAGTGATAATTGCGATAATAGCTGAAAATGAGTAAACTCCACGGATATGGTAAGCACTGGTAAGGTAGGCTTAATTATAGCGTCTCACTTTCGAACCCCCTTTGTGTTCAGGCTCGAGTCATGGACCATTGAATTATAACAAAAGACAAAAACATTTAAAGGCCATGCATGTAGTTACCATGGTTACAAGAAACCCAATTACTTTACGGGAGAATAAAGTTCATTAAAGGTCCATGGCCCGATCGCTAATAGCCTCGTCCCCAGAAGCCCGCGATTTTACCGGAAGTGTCAACATTTTGGTATCAGAAGAAAGCTACTATTTTGCTCATTTATTCTGTGAAATCATAGAGCCAAAGGATGTTTGGTGTGGAAGTTATGAGCGAAAATGCGCCCCATTTTGGTCGACCAATATTAATTTTACACAGTACTCTATGCATGGGGCTTTATACAAAATCACGTTTTTAGCTCTCGCATCAAAATGCATTGAAATATCGGCGAGAAACTTTACAGATGGGGTTTTGGAGTGAAGGCCAATCTATCAAGATAAAAACTTCATATCCTTAAATCGGGCCACCCCCCCTTAAGTTCATGTTCTAGACCTAATGCAATGTTTACTTTTTGGAGTGGTTTCTAAGTTTGTTATTCCCGTCAGCAATCTCCTATTTCAACTTTTTAATTGAAAAACTCCATGGTTAAACCGCAACCACAAGAAAAGAATGAAAATCGTCAATGAGAGCAACTACTAAATTATATAATCTGTGTTGAATTTAAGGTCACAGAAAGATAAAATCTATGTCACGTTGTATTACTCCCTGCCCTTGATGGCCCAACCTTTAATCATATTTAGTAAGACCTTTAATATTTTTGGTAAACCTGAACCAGTTTTATCAATTATAAGAGCAAAGAGTTCCGCCCTTGAGCGCGAGACTTTTCACATGGCAAGTGAAAATAAGGTTCTTCAATTCTGTTACAACTGTAAAAATATAATCGGAGACTCAAGCCCGCATCTCCTGAATATCCTTGAAAAAATCTTGATCGATTCTCATTAATTGTTTTAGTAAATTGCTTTTGTAAATAGATGCCTACCTACATTTTTCAAAATAGTGCAGCCCTTTTGTAATTATCATGATGTAGCGAAGAGGAGGTGGGTGAAGGGAACCGTAATTGACTAATCCGGATGGACTTGAATCCTTATGGCTAGAAATATCAGATGAAAGTGAATACTATTTGCCAACTCGGGTTAATTGTTAAGGAATTCTAGCAACTGGCCTAATTTTTTTCGCAATTCGGAACAGTTTTGGTTAATTTACTCATCCCCCAGTGTGTTTGCTGAGAAAACTCATAAAGCACCTTAGTGTTCTGATTAGAAATAAAGCTCAAGGATAATCCTGTCAAAAAAAAATTTAGGATGAATAATAATGTAACCTTGTGGTTTTTAGTGAATCATGTTGTATAAACCATATATATATAAATATATAGATCATATACTATATCTATATCTATATATATATCCCAATTGAACCAATCAGGGCTGAGACGTATAACGTCAATGCAATTTGTTTCCTGTTGTTGTATGCTTTACTGTTTGTTTTTGCCGCGCACATAATCCCTCCATAAATTAATTTTTTCGATACAGTTATAATAGTATAATCATTAGTGCAAACGTTGCTCAGGATAGGGTTACGTCGTGCCTCGTAGTCGATATAACCTTGACTTAATATTCATTATATTTTACATGTATATTGTTTTACTATTTCATTGGAGGGTAAAAGTGAATTTGAAACCAAGGGAACAAAACAACAAATACATGAAAACGTAAAGTAATTTAATCGCATTTAGAGAATGGGGCGTAACGTTAGGGTACAGCATCCTTTGCTAACATTTTGCATGAATAACACAGCCCATCGATAATTAACAACCCTTTTTTGTTTGATTTTTTTAAATGATATTCATATTTTTTTTTTTTTTTTTTTTTTTTTTTTTTTTTTTTTTTTTTTTTTTTTTTTTTAAAAATTTATAGTGACGCTTCTTGTTGCCCTTATTGGGGAAATAATTCCTCTGATACGGTTCGAAGAGCGGTATTCGCGTGCTAATCCATTAAAGTTTTGAATCTTTAGTCCTAGCTGTAGAACCATAGTACCCAGGGCCAAAGCACCACTTTTTAATGTCAACCGCCATGGTATGGCGGTCAAAGGTTGTGTGTGGTATCAACGTTTTTCATGGGACCTCCCACAACAACTTCTCCGGGTGTACAACCCTGAAAATATGCTACTCAAAATACCAAACAAAAATGGCGGTCATTTTTTCAAATGGCCGCCATTTTACAATATAAGCACCCTATCCATTCAGCCCACAGTGACAGAGTTTGTGATTTTTGTGAATAAACCTAGGTTTTTGGGTCCCTGAATCCATTGGTGCAATCATGCTACACAGATAAACTGTAATATACGCAATATGGCGGCCATTTTTACAAAATGCTGCCATTCAAACTTTTTGACACCATATCTCAGCCCACGATGTACATAGAGTTGTGATTTTGGTGCTATAATACCCAGGTTTCTGAAGTCGTAGAATCCATTGGAGCAATCACTTAATGCAAAACTTTATCACCTCTACAATCACTCTACAAATTATCCAAATGGCTGCCAAAATGTGCCCAAATGTTTGGAATAATGCAATTTTTAGAGAACGCTTAAATTTACGGTGCCTAACAGAAATGTGTAAATAGTTAATGTTTCATTAAAACGTACACAGTTGAAAGTAAATTCGAATGGTTCTATACTTGGCATAGATTTATAAAACTACTGTATTGTATTCAATTTTTTTTTTTTTCATGTTGGTGCAATATTGAAAATTATTTTAAGGCGTATTCTTTTCCTTTCAGTACCGAATCAGAAAGTGAAATGTAATATAGAAGTGGCATAGAATTTGTATATAGATCACATTCTGATTGAAGAGGGACGACGACAACAACAACTATTGGTAGCAATGAGTCACCTCTTATTTTGTATACAGAGGAGGGCATCCCCGCCAAAATACTCTTGAAAACAAAGGCTTAATTTGGAAACGTGTGCTGTATGACCATAATAATTTATTTACATAAGTAGAAGAGTAAATCTTTTCTCGATCACAGATGCCTACCTGACACCATAGCTTAGAAAATTTCTATGTCAAAAACTCACATTAAAGCTGTTTGTGTGGTTAGGAATGCTTATTTTGTTACGTAATCATTATCGTTTGTCTTATTTTTACGTTGTTTTGTTATTTTGCCTTTGATGAAGATCCTGCTAGGATCGAACGTCAGGCCCACAGTACCTGCAGGCTATTTTTGTTAAGAGCAGTTGGTAACAGCATTACTTTATTTTTTATCTGGCAAACAGGTTAAGATTATGGCCAGATTAATTGTATCATTGTTAGTTTATGTGATAAAAAAATCTACTTGAGAAATTAGGCCAATTCCAATGGTAAAATGCATTCATACTTCAAAATTAATGTAGCAACATGGTGCGGCTTAACTCAACTCGGCAATAGTGGTCCATTGTGGACAAATGTTATGACACAAGAGCACACAAGCTACGTCAAATGCTTTAAGGGAAGCCCTTCCTGACAGGGATCCGCCATCTGGGCAAAATTTGGAGAAATATCGAGATTATGGCACAAGCCTTAATCGGAACAGGGGTCACCCAGGGAGAAGACTGGCCGGGGCCCCCTGCACATGAGAACTGACAACAACATTAACGTATTTTTACGTCAATTACAAGAACGTCCAAGGGAAACCACTACCATTGCAAGAAGAATGGACTGGATCTCCGGGGTCCCCTCACATTGTTCACAAACCATATACACCAAAATTGACTTTGAACGGTCCATCCATACAGAATGTGCATTCGCCATCAACGTCAGCACATGACTTCAGAAGAAGGCAACTGTTTGCCGAGTGGATATTGGATCGTTTGGTCATATAGACGCGAGTTTTCTCTCAGAGCATTTCAATTGGTGACGAAGCAGGGTTATTTATGAAATGTTGATGTTACACCCACAGCGTCATTGAGAATGTACCAGTTGGAACCCTCGGTTTTAACGTTTATACAAACATGAGGTCGAGAGAAACTAGTCTGGATACTTCTCTGTGGCATGGAGGGAGTTTTCCCCGTAACCTACCTTTCTGACACACCTTTTTCTGACACACTTATATGATTCGGAAACCGTAACGGCCAAACCTTTGCTTTATTCCGTGAGGGTTCATAAGTTACGACTTTAGAAAACCGTGCTTTATGCGACGAGATTCACGTTCCGCGTATCGATCGATATCGGTCACAGTCATGAACAGCAGCTGGGCATGGGCGCTCTCACGTATTCACCAACACACCGCATCTGCATTGCATTAAAGCATAACCCGTTCTCTAAAGGTCGTAATTGTGTCAGAAAAAAGTGTCAGATGAGTCACGTTACGGAAAATCCCTCAATGGAGAGCTTATTGGGCCTTACTTTGTTGAACGAAAAGTCAATGGGCAATTTTATCTCCAGATGATTAAACACGATGTTGTTGGCCTGAATTTGGAAATGCATTTCCTATGGCAACAAAGGGTGTCTTTTTTTTCCGATATTGTGGTGGTCACAGGAATGGATACCTCCCACAGACTATTTGCACAAAAATCGCATACAACATTCACTTTTTGGGGAACAAAGAGTTGTACCCTGATCATGCTGTGGAATGTGCCCGCCAGTCCCCTAATCTTTGAAAACAAGTTTACACCAGTCCACCGCATAACCTTCAGGATTTGCGAGCCCGCATAACAGCCATGAGGTGGAAGTCTCACGTATGAAGCCTTCAATATTGCAAGACGGGCCTGGTGGCTGACATGGGAGTCGTTGCAGACTTTTGAAGGTGTTGGAGTATAATTCATAGTACTAAAAATAAAAACATCAAATTAAATATGCTTTAATCATGCTCATTTTCAATGCTTCTAACATTTGACGAAACGACAGGCTCAGTGCACCCATTGGATTACACCCGCTTTATTCGCGCATAGTATGAAATGTATTATAAACGTATAAAGCGTGTAATCCAATGGGTGCACTGAGCCCTGTTTGTTTTGTTTTATCATAGACCAATTAAAAAAAATGTACGTTATCTTTATGCCCAACTGCACAATGAGTTTTGACATCAACAATTTCAATGCAAAGGTGTTCAATGAAGCATGACTTGGGGAACCATACATGTCACGACTAAGCTCAATATTGCAATATAGTGGCTATGGCAGTCATTGTGACGGCCGTTTTGCAGCGGTAAGGATGCTAATGTCTGAACCGATGCTCCAATGGATTTCTTACCCCAGAATCTTGGCTACAGCCACCAAAATCACCGCTCTTCTGCACATCATTGTAATGCCGAGATATGGTACATAGTATTAAGAGTGGCAGCCATTTTAACAAATGGCCGCCATAGTAGGTGTATCACATTATATGTGGTAACTTGATTGCACCAATGATTCAGTGACCTCAAAAACCTGAGCATAGCCCCAAAACCCAACTTTATGTTATTTTGGGCTGAGATATGTCAAAATACCTTGAAGGGCGGCCGATTTTGAAATAAAATGACTGACATATTGGTAGATTACATAAATCGTGTACTTGATTGCCCCATGGATTAATTGAACCCAAAAACTATGTTTAGCCACAAAATCACAACTCCTATTCACATTGTGGGGGCTGAGATACCATTTCCAAAACTAGTTTAAAAAATGGGGCTGCCATTTTTGGGGAAAAATTGCCTCCATTTTGTGGTGGAGTGCATATTTTCATCATCATCAGGTGTCCACCAGAAAGTGTAGGGAAGGTCCCCTGAACACAATTGCAACCAACACAACCTTTGACAGCATTCAATGTCAGGTAAACCCATCTGCTGGCCCCCTTGGTAATAGAACCTTGTATTATTTTACATATGACCTGCAAAGACCAATATTTGTTGGTTTCTAGGCAACATTGACCTGCTGAGTCCAAACTTGAGATGCAAACATTTGTCATCTTTGAGCATTTTGAGTATGGAATGGGTAAATTACAGGGGTCAAATTTGTACAGTTTTAATATTCGGATTAAATGGTGTATAATCATGTTATATGGTTCCAAGAATAAAAAAAGTATAGTTTGATATATCTACTAGGCAATGCGCCGCAAGCTTCTTTACAACCTTCACACTCTGTTTTGGAGCTTAGCCTCAGGTCATGGACAAATGGAAGAATTTTAGTTTTTTGCGCTGCGAAGGTATCATGCGCAGGTCCCGCGGATAACTGTGCGTTTGTTCGTTTAGATAAAAATCGCGCATCTCTACGCCGGCCTTCCTGATTTGCGGGGATGCCGATGTGCTCGGATTGTTTCTTGCCACCCACAACGCCCAATTTGAAACAAGTGTCCAATTTCACAGTGTTTTCTTCGGCGTGTATGGAAAAAGTAAGTCGGTGACCCCCATTTTTTATTTCAAATTTTTGAAGAAAGACACGGGGGACCGCTCAACAGAAATTAGCAAAATTTTATATATTACTCTTTAAAAAGTGACAACATACCTGTTTTGTTTTGGCTATAGCTCAAAAACAAAGTCGGTGACCCCCATTTTTTATTTCAGATTCTTAATCAGCACCGTTGTAAATACCATATATATGAATTCTGGAAATTTTCTCGAGTATCACTAACACGTCAAACCCCTTAAAATGGTTTACGGTCACCTTGGGGTAAGAAATTTATCATGCACAAATTCCCCGTATTCATAATCAACATGGGTTTTGAATATTAATTAGATTTGCACTAGTGATCTAAAAAACACTCGTATCTGTTGACTTTACAATTTGTTTTTACAAAATGTACAGGCAGTTAGTTAAAGAACCATTCTTGCTGATTATCATTTCAAATCAAGAAAATACATATATCCAAATCGGAGCTTAATTGGAGTAAAAGTAGAGCGAAGATTGCTCTTTCAGAAAACTTTAAAAATGTTCACTTACCGAAGTTGATCAAGGCGGAGACATCTATAATTGAATCGTGTTAAAAATAAATGTGTTGTGATTTGTTTGACATTGGGGATGTAATTAAGGGGAAATAGTGTTAAAGCCCACAGGGTCTATGTGGATCAAGACTCTGGCTTAGATGTTTTTGAGCTGATTAACATAAAGTAAATGTATATTTCCTGTTGTAACATTCCCATAAGAACAATTTGAAACCGATTTGAAACCAATCGAATCAATATAAATTATTGATGACCTTGAACAGTTTTTGCCTCTCGTGCAAACACAAAAAGTTGAAGATATAGGAAACTTTACCGTTTATTAATCCTTAGAACCAGATGAACATGGCTATACACCTTTTAACCCTGTGTCGGTGAAACATTTACCCAAATTTCCCCCTGTTATTTTACCCCCTTCCCTGTCTCAATTTGCTCAAGGGGGGAAAAGTTTCGAGATTTGGAATCATCAGGTCAATGAGGCCTAGAAACCAAAACATTTTGTGAAGACTGTTTTGCAAGGTCATATGGGCCTACCGCATGGCTATTGTGACAGATCTCGTTGAAGCCTCAATTCTGCGTTTGTTTTCCTTTGTCTGTTTGCGATCTTTAGGCCTGTGCAGGTCCGTACGCAGGATTTTTTTGGGTGGGGGGCGGGACTTCGAAAAGTGGACTTTTTTTGGAAAAAGTGGACCTTTTTGCTAAAAGTGGACCTAACCACCCTAAAAACGTCATCTTTGGGACTTTTTGAACATTTAATCACCAAAAAGTGGGACTTTATTTTCAAAATGTCTCTAAATTTTGGACCTTTTTATCAAAAAAATCAGCAAAAAGTGGAGCTTTTTCCCCTTTTGTGGAATTTGTGGGAGGTGCGACCGACCGCACCCCCCCCCCCCCCTCTTACGGGCTGGGCCTGTGTGTTCATGAGTAGAAATGGAATGTTTAATTTCATGTTATGTTAACGAGGGCTCTCTCTTTTCTTTGTTGTTTTCTTTTTTCTAATCAAGATCTTCTTAAGGTGATTAGGACATTTAGACTAATAAGTAAACCACTTTTGAGGTTTTTCACTGGTGAAAATTATGTGGGAATGGTCGTTGTGGGAAGTCATTATGGAGATAAACAATAATAGCTAATTTTGAAAATGGGGGGGGGGGGCACTCGTCAAAAATGTGCTAACATTGCTAGGGATATTCAGAGATGTGTTTGTGATCATAATTTTGCCCGTATAGTTTTACACAGAGGACAACAAAATAAAACCTTAGCCGAAAATGTTGATTGATTCTAACACTTCATTTTAATTTTAGATTTTGGTAGAGTGCAGTTTCCTCATAGGCTACTGTATTAATTTAATTATCCGAATCCGAAAATTCAGTTTTGTTTCATTTATGGAAAGATCTTTCATCTTTGCCTTATTCATTTGGGGTATTTGTTGAAGGTAGGCTATGTTTACATACAAAATTTTTTATACACAGTATCCTATGGCACTGTTATACTACACATAAATGTTTACTGCATCAAAACGAAAAATCCGATTCATCTCTAACTTTAGAATTGGGCATTTTAGGTGACTATCTTTAGTTCTAGGTGACTATTTTTAATTAATATATAAACAAAATTATATTCCAAAATCTCTGAATCAGCGTTTAAGAAAATTAATAGTAACACTGAGATAAAACACGCTCGTACATTAGACATAATTTAAACCCTTTTTAGGTTGGGTAATTCAGGAAATTAAAGGTGCAACGAGAGATTTCACATAACAAGTGTTCCTAAAAATGTGAAAATCCTGATTTTTGCATATACATGTCTCTTAAAAAGCTTTCTATCAAAAATATCCCCACGTGCAACGATTAAGCTGAGAATTATTTCTTTTGTACAAAAAGTGTGAAATTTCTAATTTACTATAGGAGCAAATAGGAAATTCAGCCTATATATTTATATTGAAATATATAAGCATATAAAAATCACCTTTGTTTTCACTTTCAAGAAATTTCTGTAGCCAAATAAAACTTAAGAAATCTATTAAGTGTCTAATCTGTGCGAAACCACTACATAATGACAGAAAATATGAGTGCCTTGAAATCTCTTGTTTCACCTTTATTTTGAGAATGAGATGGTGGGTTTGTGTTTGTGTGTGTGTGTGTGTGTGTGTGTGTGTGTGTGTGTGTGCGAGAGCGAGAGAGAGAGAAAAGAGAAAGAGGGAGAGAGCGTCTAGTGAGACAGGGGAGAGAGTGGAGAAAGAGGAAAGACACAAGCTAAATTATAATAACAATTCAGCTTAACATTTGTGTCTTACCAATCATCAATTTATTGCAGTCAAACTGGGTTTTCATTTATTCACAATTAATACACTGTTTTCATCTTTGACCATGTCCTTGTAAAACCTATTTATGTCCAGCGTATAACAAAAAACCTTAATGTAATGGAACTGCAAACATATGTTACGGTCAGCGGCTGCGACCAGTGCAAGATAGAAAAAAATGCAATGAAAAAGGCAGATTGATTTCAATCTGTTTGTTATTTTGTTGATATGTTCCGGTCGGAACTGAAGATTTCAACCAAATAAGACAGTGGCTAAGATGTCATTCTCGTATATTGAGTTGTATTGTTGGTATAGACATCATGATATCGCACTAGTATAAAAATACTACGAGTAGATAAGCCACCATACATTTAACGGTTTCAAAATTATAATCCGACATATATACAATGTGTCAGATCTTACGACATTTAGTTGTAACTTTTTATGTACTCTGTTGGGTTCAATGTAGTTTCGCCTCTGACACAATTCACCGGGAGTTACCGCCCGGTTATAACAATCCATGGAATATAGGACTGACGTTTTGGCGCACTGCAGACGAGTGTAGGAAGGAATGCGAGTTTGGAACTCTCTTACAAGATTCCTGTGAATGTATCTGCAAGAATGGATGGCGAGGTGATGAGTGTGATGGTGAGTTATTAGCAAAGTTTAACCTGTCATACATGATGCGCGTGCTTTTACGTGAAACGTGGAATTCTTTTGTTCATTTGATCCATGAACAAAAGAATTCTACATTCCAAGTACAAGCACACACCTCATGCATGGCATATAATCCTCCCTGTAGTATACACCTGCTATTAAGAATTCTTTTGTTCTATCAATTCATGAACAAAAGAATTCTACATTCCAAGTACAAACACACACCTCATGCATGGCATCTAATCCTCCCTGTAGTATACACCTGCAATTAAGAATTCTTTTGTTCATTTGACCCATGAACAAAAGAATTCTACATTCCAAGTACAAGTATAATACACACCTCATGCAGGGCATCTAATCCTCCCTGTAGTATACACCTGTAGTTAAGAATTCTTTTGTTCAATCAATCCATGAACAAAAGAATTTCACAGTCTAAGTACAAGCACACACCTCATGCATGGCATCTTAGTATAGTCCCTGAAGAAGAAATACACATACTACGTGGAAAAAATTGTTATTGAGCTGATTTTTTAACCGGACATGCAGAATACATCATATATCAACATATCCAAAATCCCCATGAATCCCCCTTTGGGGAAAAAATTATCCAAGATGGCCGCCAAAATAGCTGACATTGCATATAATTAGCTATATCTTGGCTTCTCAAGTAGATGTGTTAATGGTTTTAGTCTAAATCTAAATTATCCATGTTTTCCTTTATGTTGAAATTCAAAATGGCCTCCATTACATATAATAACACTAAAATCATCAATATCTACTTTAAAAGCTGAGATATAACTAATTTGGCGGCCATCTTGGATAAAAATTTCCCCAAGGGGGATTTATGGGGATTTTGGATATGTTGTTGTATGATGCATTCTGCTTATCTGGTGCAAAAATCAGCTCAATAACAATTTTTTCCTGGTCAAAAACCCCAGGGACCACACTATCTAATCCTCCCTGTAGTATACACCTGCAATTGAGAATTCTTTTGTTCATTTGATCCATGAACAAAAGAATTCCACATTCCAAACAAGTACTCACCTCATGCATGGCATCTAATCCTCCCTGTAGTATGCACTTGCAATTAAGAATTCTTTTGTTCATTTGATCCATGAACAAAAGAATTCCACATTCCAAGTACAAGTATAATACACACCTCATGCAGGGCATCTAATCCTCCCTGTAGTATACACCTGCAATTAAGAATTCTTTTGTTCAATCAATCCATGAACAAAAGAATTCCACATTCCAAGTACAAGCACACACCTCATGCATGGCATCTAATCCTTCCTGTAGTGTACACCTGCAGTTAAGAATTCTTTTGTTCAATCAATCCATGAACAAAAGAATTCCACATTCCAAGTACAAGTCCATGCATAGCTCTGGTTCAGAGTCCTCTTTTAGAAGCTTTTATATCTCTATCTTTTTTATTTCCAGTACTCCCATATCAGTAATACACGTAGAGGGGAAATTAATCACATCCATCTATCTAGCGGTCGCAGCCGAGATGTCGTTCACCATGTATTGCCAAATGTCCCTGCGATCATTAAAGTTGGGGATGTCAGATGAATACTGCTGAATATTCTCGGGCAATCACATCAATGGAGTGCGACGACCCCATATTCGGCGAACGAAAACATCTATGCAAGACTACTTGATATCGAACAATGACACGTGACCGCCAATCGCGCTCGGGTGGGCCGACAGGGAATGATATTTTCATATTTTGTACCTGGTCGTGTTCACGACAGGACATGTTTTGTATTCATAAGGAGCCTGGTGTAGTTTCCAATCAATAGGTAACTCCAGTCATCGTCACCAAAGCTGACCAAGGTCACCAATGCCGACCATTAGCGATCTCCCAGACAACATTCGTTAGTAATTATGCGCCAGATATGCTAAAAAGCAAATCTAGTGAAGTAGCGAATCATTTTGTAACGGCGCGGGAGAATCTATTGAAACATTCGTAAATTAAAAATGCATATGGCTTCACAATGTCAAGAGATGTAAAGGTGCTTGAATTGCGATGAAAATTTTGGTAGTAGTTTCACATCATAGACCTTAATCTTTGCAGACTAACGTTTTTCGTTTAATTTATGTCATCTAAACATAATTATTTTCCTTAATAATGATAACATGAGCTGTGGTATAAACGGATACAACAAAAGCAAGTCTCACAAAAATAAATCATCTTTCAATTTTAGATCCCTACTTAAAGGGGAAATGGGCGATTTAATTATATATGGTTTCCTCTTGATCTTGACTCCAAACCACATATTATTTATATTAAAGTTGCGACGATATTTCAATCATTTAAGGTAAGAGCTAAACGTGAATTTAAAGTACTAGGGTGCATCGTTTTTTGTTTGAATACACGTACTTTGATCGTCTATTTAAGCAACCAAAGATCCACCTAGTGCAATGAACCCGTGAAGTGAAAATGACTTTTTGCTCTTGGCTAATCGTCGCCTATATCACCCTCACTTCCTACGTGAACTGGGCAAATCCAAAGGTAATTGCAACGCGTATAGTATATCTATCGTGTAATTAGAGAAACACAATGCCACTAGAGTTGTTTCTGTTTGGCCGCACAGAGGTAGTACATGTAGAAATATTGTAACAGCTGGAGTAAGGTAAACCCACGCACAAATCTGGGGAAGTTGTGCAAAACTTCATGATTAATAAATAATGTTTGTAATTCAACAATTATTATTTTGTAAATAGGGTTTTGTTTGTTTGTTGTTTTTGTCATGTTGCTTTTTCGCTGACTCCTCCATGCCTTTTTATATTTTTTTAAATATTCATTTCCTGGTATCTTTTGAAAACAACATTGTTTTCAATTAAAATACAAAGTTAACGCAAATAATCCTATTCCTCCTCCTCTTCTCCCTCTGTTCTTCCCTTCCAACCCCATTCTACCTCTCAAGGCCTGGTAAAGTGTGCAGTTACCCAATTTGTTTTGATTCACTAAGTTATTAAATTTTTAACTCGTGGTTTGTTTCTGGAGTATCTTGAGTGCGACAACAATAATTATATCGGTAGAATACCGATTGTAAAAAAAATAGTGTTGATGAACTCGTTTCAACACTAATCTCTGTACTTGTCTACAGACCGTATTCAATATGACGTTAGTCACCAACGTTACCATGTTGTTTTTATTAGATCTTCTTCTTCTTTTGCCTGGGGAACCCCCATCAGTGTAATCACTGTTTTTCATGGGTGCCCAGGGGTCAAAAACCATAATACAACAAAATTGGAATACAATACAATAAGTTATAACCAAAAATACAGAAATTACTAAAAAGTATTAAATACAATAATAAGAACAAAGTTTACATAGTAAAAATTAAACAGTCCAGCTGCTATAATATAAAACATTGTATTGCACAGTAAAATGTTGAGTTGTTTAGCTACAAAGACAATAAAATTAACTGGGAAATATATTTAAAAGTAGCAAGTCTTGACGGGAGGGGTTGCTTAGCGGCTACAGGAAGGTTATTAAAAGAGTTAACCCCCCGAGGTAAATTCCTTTATCTGAGACATTTTACATGGAGGAAAAGATTACCATGAGAACAAGCTCTAGTCCTGTGGTTATGGCTATCAGAAACTGGTATGAAAATATTGCAGAGGTTTTGTGGGAGCAGGCATGCAAGACTCTTGTAAACAACATATTTAAGATGGTATCAACTTCGCTCGGTGAAGATTCTGCCAACCAGTATGATATGATAATCAATGAGCTAGATGGCGTCGTTAAAAGAACAAGCTCGAGCGTCCTTTAGGCCGCTAGAGCTAAGTTATCCCAAGTCATCAAGCGCGAAAGCCTTTTATTTTCACGCCGCCATCATACGAATGGATTATATCTTATACACTTCGAGTATGATTAGAATAACATTTTAAAACATTTTTTTTTTGGTTAAAACATGCTAAAATTGTATTGCTAACGCAATAATTGGTCGCAATTTAAATTTAAGCATATTTAAAACACTTTTCCTTGTCACCGTCTATTGACGAGCGTTAATCCAAACCCTGGGAATTACCTTCAGTAACTATAGCGTTAAGCTTACTGGCTACTGGTTGATTGATCAGTGCTTTTCTAAATACAAGCAAAATGACGAATTGTTTTGGTTTATCCTTGGAGTATGACTTTTGAATGAAAGAAATCAACCAAGCTATACGTAATAAAGACTATTAACCCTATTCTCCTTAAACATGTCTATATGAATTATTCGTGGAAATTACATGGAATTATCAGTGGCCCTGATTTAGTACATGTATTTTAGCCATTTGAGTGCCATTGAATAGGGTTGAAGCGATGAACTGATGACCGTCGCTGTGTGTATATTTCCTAAATATCTTCATGTCTATTGTGTGATGTCGACATTTGTGGAAACCGCATTTGATATCAAATGGAAATGACTTCGTAGGATGGGGACTTCTGCAATTTCTAAATACATACATAGTTTGCATAGTTGACACCAAAGATGTGTACTTAAGTTTGCATCAGTATCTCACAGATCGCGCCGCTGTGTCTTATTGTCAGGACATTGTATTTCTAGAACTATCAACGTACCCGCGCGTGTCAGTTTTGACCCCAGCTTCCGAGTGTGCATGTTATTAAAAATACAAGCTCTAGAGCTGTATTCAAAATACACCCCAGTAGCCTCCTCGAACCCGATTCGTAGTAGATAACACACGGGAAAACAATAGATAAACAAAAGACGCTAGCACGAGAAGTGTATATTCAGGAGGATGTTTGTTTGATATCTACGTGGAAGTCCTAGAAAAAATTAATTTTCCTGAGTGTTTTGAAGTTTATCCAGTTTAGTCAGGTATGTCTTGCATGCATTCCCCCACACAACATCACAATAGTCAAAGTGAGGCACAATTAAAGATTTATACACCTGATTAAGGTTTTTTTGAGAAGAATATTTCTTAGCCGCCTAGTAAACCAGACTAGCTAAAAGAAACATTCCAAAGATACCAATACATTAAGCTGCCAATCAATATATGTGTAGTACTGGCACGGGGATCATTGACAGGTGAACGCACGTACACACTTCTTTCAATACATTTTACAAATGAAGAGCGCCGCTCATTACTCTCATTACTGAATGGTGACGTCATATTTGCGATACAGCTTGGGGAGATTTTGAAATTCTGTATTGTGTGTTCATGACGTTCGAGAGACTTTTTTAGACCTCGGGTGGTAAAAATTATATTCGCAATGATAATGGGAAAATCCGGTATGGTCTCGGCTATCGGAAGCTGAAAACAGAATTTAAATAAGACTTTCCGTTGTTCAGTGTTTGTGTTGTTTTATGTCAGTACCCGTTGCCCACCCCCCCCCCCCCCCCCCCCCCCCCCCCCCCCCCCCCCCCCCCCCCCCCCCCCCCCCCCCCCCCCCCCCCCCCCCCCCCCCCCCCCCCCCCCCCCCCCCCCCCCCCCCCCCCCCCCCCCCCCACCTTGAGTCAATCCGAAAATTGAGGGTTGAAAAAGCACTCCTAAATAATGGTAGATTATGCGCGAAATAATGTGACTAGTGAGATCTACTATGTGTTTCGGTATTACTTAGATCATTCCTGAACCCACAGTGTCATCATTGCAAGGTGACATTCACTTTAAATAAGGTGACAATGGAAATATGCATGGCTATTTTCCTGCAGTGGAACCAAGTTTGAACTGGGAATTGCAATGGAGTATTGAATTGCTGTCATAATTATATGCGCGGAAAACGGTTGTGGCAGCGGTCAAGCATGGTTTGCATGTCACGTACAATGTACACACGTTCGATTGTGTGTATATTTAGGAGTCACCCGAATGTACTACACATGCGCGAATTCAGCGTCGGTTACTTGTCACTATAATTTGTTATACAGGCGTCAATGGAGAGCTTTGTTTGTGAACGTATTGTAGTCCTAGAATGCATCCATCTTGCCACCAACATGGCTGCAGACTATACGTGGATCGTGGACAACCCAACTTCCGGTTCTCGGATATAGAAAATGCTGGATCAATTCATTTCATTTCAATAAATACGTTTGTGAAAATGAACTTCAGAGAAAGGTTAATACATGTACTCTATATTACTCCTCTATGTCTGTCTGTAACCGACGATGGAAAGGATTAGTAGGGTTCGAAAGACGAGGAAAAAATGTAATAGATCTTGAATTGCTGTTCAAGAAGCAGCAACTGTTCCAGCTCGAACTGGACAATAAGTTTTGCAGCACTAGATGATCTAGTAGAAGATCAACCACTTAGCTACACTAGATACACTATATGAACATATCACCACATGCTTGGGTCTGAGGAAGCAGAGAAACTAGCAAAAGGTCTGAAAATACAAGGGAACAACCAAGATAAGGAAAAAGAAGAGGTCTATAGATTGAATTAGAAAAGGAAAACTATTGAGCCCTTCAGATAAAAATCAAAATGTAACCAGATTGAAAACACAGAACTGAACAAAACAGTTCGTAAGGTGTGACGGAGGCGGAAAAGAAAGGCCAGAACTTGGATGGCACGAGAAGTACTAGAAAGTTATAAAGGACCAAAAGTCATTAACAAGAAGCAAAGGAGATAGAAAATTTATGTCGTCACTGAAAACTAAAGGTGGATCTGAAGTTACAACCAAAGTAAAAATAACAGAAACCATTTAGGAATTTACAGAGAACTTTACAGCACAGATCAACCAGACTGGAGAAAGAATGAAGATTGGAGTAAGAAAGGAAATGATGTAACCACTTATTCTAAGAGAAGAAGTTCAGAGGAAAAAAAAGGCACCAGGAGAGGATAAATTGATTGTAGATATTTTAAAGATGGTAGGAGAAGACACCATATTAATCCTTACAAAATTGTTCAACAAAATTATGCAATTAGAGCAAGTACCTACCCAGTAGAATGAAGCCAAAGTCATTTTATTGTTCAAAAAGGGATTTGAAAGACAAAAAACTACAGATCTATCAGCCTGTTGCCTCACATCTACAAAGTCTTCACACGAGTCATTCCTTGCAAGGGTGGAGGGCAGCGGGATGAAAACCAGCCATGTGAACAAGCAGTATGTCATTCAGGCTTTAGAACATCAGACCGTCTTCACACCTATAAGCCAGGTCATCGAGAAAGCAAAAGAATACCAATTTGATATCTGTCTCGGTTTTGTGGACTATGAGAAGGCAGTTGACATCTACAGTCATTATTTAATGTATTAAAAAGGCGGGTCAGTTATGGGAAATATATCCGCAATCTAAATGACTCCAGTGCCCGAATACACTAAGAAAGTACCCTAACTGATGGCTTCAAGATCCTAAAGGTGCAAGACAAGGTGACCCAATCTCCCCGTAAATCTTCACCGTAGCCATGAACATGTCTTCAGGAGCCTTGGTTGGCAATAAATGGGCGCTGCAGTTGATGGGGAATACCTTACACATGTCAGGTTTGCAGATGACATCCTACTTCTTGTTCATTAAGCCTCGGGAACTGCAGACAATGATTTGTGATCTAAGTGAGGAAAGGAAAAAGACAGATCTCCAATGAACACCAAAGTAATGAGAGTAGTGACCTCAACGACCACACTATCACAGCTCAAGGAAGTGTTATAGAAAGTGTGGAAAGCTATATTTGGGTAGAGATCTCAATGGAAAATGAAAAAGCAGGGGAAATAAATAGAAGGATTCAACTGGCTTGGGCGCAATTGGGCAAGCTCACTTATTTTTCGGATGAGAAGCTTCCACTCACACTAAAGAAGCAAGGTTTTATCAGTGAATCATTTTAGTGCTCTCATATGGGGCAGAAACACGCTAGAAAGACCTAGGGCATATACCAGAAGAAGATGCAGTCTAGGCAGGAGGTGGATGGATGAAATCAGGGAGTACGGCAGTGTTACATGGCAAAGAACGGCTCAGGACAGACCCAAAATGGAAAATCGACGAGGAAGCCTTCCTTCAGCAGTGGAGAGAAACAGGCCAGATAGGCCTAGATATAGCCTGAATATAGTTAACATTTACCGGTTGCATTTAGTTTTAAAGTTAGGCCTACTTTGTTGATTTTCGAATTCATCCACACAAGATGATGGCACTTTGTAGCTCTTTGTACTGTAACGTAACTAGGGCTGACGGACACCTAAATCATATCTTTATTACGTAAATATTCACTTCATGTGTGATTCACTTCATATGCAAAAATCCCGGTTTCGACAAAAAATCGGGGATCACAGAAATCTCATCGTGTCTCTTTAATATCATTATTATTATTATTATTATTATTATTATTAGAATAATTATTGTTATTGTTATTATTTTAATGTTTTCTTTTTTTAATTTCATCTTTTTTTGTTATTTGAAATTAATATTTTGTAACATTTATTATTATTCACAGAGAAGTGCATCGATGCCATTGGAGAAGAGAAATGTAAAGCATACGAAAGAGTCTGTAAAAACGCCAAATATGAAAAATGGCTTCAAGCACACTGCCCCGCAACCTGTCAGTTTTGTGGTTGGTATTTTTATTGTGTATATCTTTTTCCTATCTCTATAAAATCTATATCTATGCTCCTGTTTCTCGAACATTATGAAAATTTCGGAATTCTTCGTTGCCATTGGGGTATATGTCATGTACGATTTCGTGCAGTATAATTCTTCTAAAAGTCTAGTTTTATTAACAAATATTAGTCACACCTGGCTATCCCGTTGGTCAATGCAAACTTATCCAACGAAGTTTTATTCTATATGTCAAATCTCACTTGAAATATATTTCCTTACAACTTTCTAGTCAACTCCCTATGCCTATGCAAATTACCTATGTCTATGCAAATGATTCCATTTTATTCCTTTTTATGCCTGACTGCACACAAGGTTGTAAACTGCCATATTTTAAGTACCTACTACACTTGGAATCATTATACCCCTTTACTAGTTCGTATCACATAAGCAAACTCCTTCAAAAGAAAACTGGTGTAAACAATATTAAACAGACATGGCCAAAATATTGAACAAATTTTACGTACCTGTACGATAATGTTCAAACAACCCAGCCCAGAATATATTGTAATATTGGTTAAATATTTGTGTGAATGACAACATTTCCAATCACCCATTGTGCTATGTCCGAGAAATCTTGATTTTTAAACTTGCACTTTTACGACAACTCCACTGCCCTCTGGATTACAATGTAGAACAGTGGGCATTACAGTGAATTCCGGTTACGTCGAGCACCAGCTGCAGTGGGTAAACGAATAACACAATGCCCATTAGAAAACTTGTGGCGCGTTCAGCATATTGATCTTGTACATCCGCTCATGTGATCTCTTCTTACGAGGCAGATAACCACATTTCACTTTAAATGTTCAAACATCCAAGTCGCATAAGTATAGTAATGTCATTTGGATATGTTGAATACAAAACTATGATAACAAAGCTAATACTCGAATACGTCAAAATATCTCAGGTATCCAAGACTGATTTAAAAAAATAAAAATATACTCTCATCTAAAAATCACGTATGATGCGATAAAGTTCTATTTATGAAATCCAAGAACTGCTCTTAATAATAATAATAATGTATTTTTTATTTAATTTTATAATAATATGTGTTCTGACGAAAAGAGTAGAAGAGATTTCTGGTCCTGTTCTTGTTTCACTAGAAATTACACCATAATTATAACAATACTTGGCCCTGTGTCAGAGCTACATACATATACACTTTTGTGTTCCGGGGATATCACAACATATATCTCAACAGAAAGGGTAGTTCTCCTTTTTAGTCAACATTGAGTAAAGTATATTTAGATTTTTTTCTAGCAAGTTCTATAACTTGTCTGCACTATATAATAGTAATGCCGTCTTCAAGGCCTTCTAGAAGAATCTATGAGTTTCTGCAAATGTTCCAAAGAATGCCAATTCTTCAGAAACAATTATCACATTTATAATAGACAAAAATGTTAGAGATGTGTCTCACAGACACTACCGCTGTGGTGATTTTGTTAAAGGTCCCAGGAAATGCAAATAGAATTGATGTGGTTTGTGTCAAGTCTACAAGGAGGGACCAGAAAGCATTCGATATTTGGGTTGGTGATGACATCATTTGTGGTGCTATTGATTTTTCAGAGAGTAATAGAAAATTCCAGGTGACCGGTGTGAATCTATTCATGACATTGACTGAAAATCAATAGTTTCACTAATGATGTCACTGGTAGTGTATTCTTTTTTCTGGCCCTGTTTATTGGAATGGAATGTCCCATGAAGATTTGGAGTAGGTTTATCATCTCATTTCCTGGACCTTTAATGTTCAGTACAGCACGAGTGAACAAGATATGGCCATCCTCGGGAAAAACCGAGACTAGAGAGGCGTAAAAATGGACAAGGTTTATAAAGTGAGATATGAGAGAAAACATGGTCTAAAATAGGACCTAGGTCGTTTCCATGCGAAACGCAATTCACACCAGTAAGATATCTTTCGAGGCCAGTTTTGAAACCTCCCATATATGTGCATGTTCAGGTAAGGCATTACTTACTATAAAACTAGAAATTTCTATTTCTCACTTGTCTTACATACGTCTTTAGGCAAGGTACGGTTTTTGTTTTCTTTTGATAAGACACCTCATATAGCCGAGAAACTCTTTTAAAGTGTCCATTTTCTGATAACTTTTATAACTGTGTGTTCTTTTTAAGAAAAATACGGCCCAGTTTCAGAAGGATTTGGTATGGCAATTTTATATACAATCTTTTTCCATATACTAGAATAAAATATTGTAGGAAAAATACTACTTTATCATAGCTAATGATTAACATTTTGTTGGTAGCACGTTGGGCTATCATTTGAAGTTCCACGTCGTTGGAACGTACTTCCTAAAATTATTATTTAGAATTATTAAGAAATAAGGGTTTACAGTGTCATTTATGGGCGAATCATGTGTCCGCCGCGAGGTCGAAAAACTAAAAATGGATGTGGGCAGTGAGCCCCAGGATTGAAAAGGTTTGTTTTATTGGTTTCTTGGGGCCGAGGGGAGGATACTTATGAAAGCCCATACATGACACTGCAAACCCTTTATTCTATTCTATTACTAAAAACAGCTTCATTTAATAAGAAAATACATGGCACCCATTATGCAGAATTAACGGGCGTAAAAATGACCATCAGAATGCGCATTTCAATAATGGGCAGCAGAGGGAATAGAATAAAGAAATCGACCTTTAAGTATATATGTGGTGAAAATTATGAGAGAAAGGGATAGAATAAGGTTATTATGCATTTATGAAACAACATTACTTTGTCAGGTGACTAAGGCCAGGAATAATAACGTTTGTATTGATCAAAGTGTTTTTGCATACCGGACACTTTAAAAAGCATTTTAAACAAGAATAATAACGAGCGCTATTGTTAAAAACCTGAACGCAATTCGAGGCGTCCGTTTAATTTACAGTGCGCCTTTGTTTAGAAGCCGGAAACGAATACATTTTTTAATTGATGGCCCTTTTAAATTTGGTTTCCCAGCGAGAGTTTGCTTGTTTGTGGGGCTCATATTAATTTTTTTTCATTCAAAAGCAATACGTAGATAAAAACCCAATGGTGAGATATTGCAGAGAACAGAGTTAAGGCTATTAATTGTCCCCCATTATTATAGGCAGGGATGGTCGTTCAAAAAAATCACTCGGGTCTCATTTTAAATTGCAATTGTTGCCAGACGGCAGTAGTAACAGAGTTGCTTGCCGGGCCCCGGAAAATCAAGGAAGCCAGGAAAATTGAAAAAAAAAAAAGGTCACAGATAATTCATTACTGGTCAATGCCAGGGCATGCACCAAAAAAACTGTCAAAATCCGCAACACGAGGGGGCTAACTAACCATTAATTGATGCAGAGACCGACGGACATCGGAGCAAACAAAGCTATTTTAAAAAACATAGTACTATTATTTGGAATGAGTGCTGTACAGGCCCAAAAATATAGCAATGATTTATTTCACTTGAGGTGGTTGGGCCATTGGTCAAGGTGGACAGTAACAAATTGGGGGCTCGAGTCCGGGAAATTTCACTGTAAAAAAAGACAGTTAAAATTGAACAATTTGATGTTTCGTGTTTAACTTGATATCGGGGCTATATATTGTTATTTGTGACAGAGATGTGTTCATTTACCACGATGGCGTTTAACGCAAGAGGAGTTATTAAAGATGTTCAGTGGGAGAAGAGTTTGAGTGCTCAAAAGCGGACTTAAGATTGGCACCAAGTATAATGGGAGATGGAAGTTAGGCATTCCCTGAGGAGGAGGAGAAAACAGTTAATTAAAAACCATTAATAAACCAGTCTTGTTGAGGAAGAAATACTAGATGAGGGATGTTTGGAAACATAGGGGAAATTCAGGATGAGTCAGATAGTGCTCTGAAAATGAAACAGATGGGAAGCAAATGGCAAAAGAAATGGCCAAGTAAAAGAAAGGGCAACGAGAAAGAAAGACAAGACAAAGAAAAGAAAGGCAAGACAAATTACAAGTAGAGAAGGAGAAACTTGAATTAGAAAGGCTCTGAAACAACAGGAACTAGATGCCAAATTGCAAATGGAACAAAAAGAAAAAAGAGGACAGATTTTAAAATAGAAAGAAGAAAAGAGAAGACAGATTACAAAATGAGAAGAATGAAGTTGGCAGAAATGAAGCAAAACCCAAAACATTAGAAACAAGAAAGGCATCAGGCTCTCCTCCCACTCAGGTTTTGATGCCACAGAAACATCAAATTAGTTCCAACGTTTAGGGAAACAGAAGTTGGACAAGTATTTTTTGCACTCGAGAGAGTGCCGAAAGTATGAAGTGCCTAAAGAGCAATGGAACAACATTGCCTCAGACTGTGTTTATTGGAAACGCTAGAGAGATCTAATCGTCCCTATCAACTGATCAGTGCAGTGATCTGAAGTAGAAAGCAGTCTTCTTAAGGCCTATGGAATAGGACTGAGCGTCTGGCAAAAATTTTCGGAGGCGAAAAAAAACTTGCGCAGATCAAACTCATGTTGGGTTTGCCTTAGAGTCAGGAACAAATGCTGGAAAGGTGGCTCACTTCCAAGGAAGTGACACAAGACTTCATATCAAATTAGGCGTTGGTTTAATTGGCAATTTCATTCAAAGCAGTGATTCATGCCGACATGAAAACTCATTTGGATGAGCGCGGTATAAATTTGAAAATGCAGAGCAACAAATCTAGCAGATGATTCCGCCCTAACACATAAGTTGAGTTCCAGCAATAGTACGGTGGGCCTAATAAGTTTCAAGTAGGCAGAATTCCAGAGTGTAATTCAAATACTATAGGCCTACAAAACCAAAGTAGATCATTTCAAAGTCATGGTTCTACTAAAGAGGAAACGTTAAGTTATGTTCCTCAGCATTCAGGGGAATAGGGGTCCTTATAGTGCCAAACCCAAGTCAGGGAATGGTTTAAGTCAGATGTAACTTGCACATGTGCAAAGGATTCAGGTCATGTATGGCAAGCGTTGGAAGTTGATGGGAAAGCAGATAGCCATGAAGCAGAAGTCTGCACCCACCGGTTGTGCGTGTCCCTTAGCCACAGGTAGTCCAGGTATTAAACAGAAAGATGTTGAGTCTGAGAAAGTTAGGGAAGACTTTGAACCATTTGTTTTGGAGGGTTAGTGTCGATTGATTGTGACAAAGTTGATCCAACTCCTATAAAGATCATGCGTGACACATGTTGTGCCCAGTCAGTAATTTTGGAGGGGTTTCATTGCCCTTAGTGATTGAAATTTAGGCAACGGTGAGTAATGCTTTGATACAAGGTTATAGGTATGGATGTCTTAGTGTCCTCTTCACAAGTGAATTGAAGTTCTGATTTGGTCTCGGGTGGTACAGTCGTAGTTGGAGTAAGGCCTGAACTTCCAGTCAAGGTGTTTCAATGTTATTAGGTGAATGATTTGCAGGCGGGAAAGTACATCCCGAACAATTGTTACCTACAATCCCTGCACAGAAAATATAGTGAGGATAAGAATAGTGCAGTTTATCCAGCCTGTGAAGTTACTAGGAGTATGGCCAGGAAAGCCATGCTTGAAGCACATAGTGATAGGAAGGAGGAAGACCTTGTCCCAAATTAGATTTAGAGGACCACTCATGCAAATTAGATGAAACAGGTCACTTCCCTCTTCAGGGGAGGGGACAGGTTCTCCAACACAAGCAGGCTTTGAGCAAGTGCATAGTTGGGATAATGATGCTGCTCCCTGGAGTCATAGCAAGTTAGTTCTTGAAAAGGAGGGAATGATCTGTGTACAAGAATAGTAGTCAAAGGGAAGTAAGTAACCCTGCAGGAGTCTGAATACTTTCCTGTGTGTTTTTACACACACAAGGTGTGCGGATGAGGAGGAATGGAGGCCACTGATGCTCTGCCACATGATGAGTGGAAAGTTGGTCATCAGGTAGTTGTTCCAAAGGTGTATCACAGGGAGTTCATCAGCATCCAATGTGATAGTCCTTATGCCAGGACATTAGGAGTCAAGAAGGCCAAATGATAGCATTTGAACCACTTTTGGTGGCCTACACTTCGCAAGTGGAACTTGATAGTGGATCTTCACTAAAAATGTAATCAGGCTCGTACATTAACACATGAACACGATGTATCATAAAAATATTCTGGATATAAAATACTGAATGTGTGAAATAGTTTCCTGCTAACTGGTGTATTTTTAAATGAAAACTTTTTATTTTTTTTAATATAATTATATTTGTTCTTTGTTTAAAAGCAAGAAAAACCACATGATTATAGCATAGGTAATAAACTAACTAACTGTGAGCTGTGTATAAACAAAATCAATATCTTGCCATGTATATGAGCAGGGACACAATGGATTTTGAACAAATATACACCACACACTAAAAGATATTATAACTACACAAACTGGCTGATAAAATGAGACATTGCCAAAAAAGAAAGTCAATTTTCTTAGCAACAGTCGGCAAAAATGAGCAAAGTCGGCATCTTTTTGAGAGTAGAATATTGTATAGCTGACATATTAACTTTAAGAAATAATATGAAAGTTTTACAAGATATCACAGCTTTAATTATATTGGTTACAAATATAGGTACGTCCGTGAAGGTTAAAATCATTAACACACTGCATGCAAAGCAGGGGTGGTCGCTTTTCAGAGGTGCTGATTGGTTGAAATGAAAACATATACACACAAACTGATTTATTTATTGACAAGTTAACTTGTGAGTTCGTAAGGATGTTCTGAATACTGTAGATCTGGTCATACTTGTCAAGTGGTGGGCAAGCCTAACCAGAAAATCCCGTCCGCTCCTCTGAAACCATTACCGGCATTCGGAGAGCCCATTTAGTAGGGTCATAGTGGACTGTGTAGGACCTCTCACTAGGACTAAGTCAGGGTAATAGTACCTACGTACTCTCATGTGTGCTCTACTAGGTTCCCTGTAGCCATACCCTTAAGGAATATTAAGGCAAAACTGTAGTGAAGGCTTACCAAGTTCTTCATCTTGTAGGCCTACCTTAAGTCAATTCAGTCGACAGGGGTTCAAATTTTAAATCTGGTCTTTTTCAACAAGTGATGTATGACTTGGGGATAGAACAGTATTTGTCCAGTGACTACCATGCGGTCCCAAGGCGCTTTTAGAGCGATATCCACCAAACTCTGAGGAATATGATTAGGACTTACTGTGGAATTTGAGAAGGACTGGGACGAGGGAGTTCACTTGATGTCTGCTGCAAGGGAGGAAGTTCAGGAGGAAACTCTAGGTTTCAGCCCCTTTGGGTTAGTTTCGGAAGAAGTTCGGGTGCCCTGAACTCCTAAAGGAGAAAGGCCTGAATGGTGAAACTGACACCAACCTTTTGGACTATGTATCCAAACTCAAGTATTGGGCTCATAGAGCAAATGAAAATTGACAGGGGGAGGGAATTTGAAGCAAGCCCAGGCCAAAATGAAGAAGTGGGATGACCAAGATGCCAAGAGTAGGGTCTTTAGGCCAGAGGACCAAGTGTTAGTTTGTTTCCAATCCCTGGATGTCCACTGCAGAGTCAGTCCATTGAGTCCTTATATAGAGAGCAAACAAGTGAATGAAGTTGAATACATAGTCAAACGCTAGTGGCGTAAGAGTAGGCATTATGCCATGTAAATATGTTAAAAGAGTATGTAGGTAGACATGATGATGGCCAGTTGCAAAACCAGTGTGCTCGAAGTCCTATGAGGAAAGGAAACATGATGACAATCATGAATTGAATTTTGTTCCCAAATTCAAACAATGATGGCAAGCAGCATGACTATCCTATCAAGTTGCAAAATTCAGATGGCTCAATGTTTGGATACAAAAATAGCGCCTCTTCAGGAAAACAACAGTGTGAAATCAAGGCGTGATTCATGATTTGAAGATATTTCTGATGTCCCTAGTAGAACCCATGAGGCTGATCATATGTTGAGGTGGGTGATAGTGCACAATTAAAACAGCACCCTTACAGAGAAATCCTAAAAAGAAAGAACATCTCAACAAAGAGATAAGGTTAACTGTTGGAAATCAAATAATGAAGCAAGCCAAAGTGAATGAGTTTCCCCATGTATTTGTGGTTCCAAAACCTGATGGTTCCTTAGGTTTGTGACAGATCTCAGAAGGGTAAATCAATGCTCAAAGACTGATTCATTTCAAATACCTCGTATGGATGATTGCATTGACAAATTGGCCAATTCAAGTACGCAGCAAGGTTGACCTTTGAAGGGGGTTATTGGCAGGGTTACCTTACTGATCGTGCAAAGAAATGTCGCATTTTGCACGCCGGATGGCTTTTCCGTATCAAGTTATGCCTTTCGTATGAAAAACCGCACCGGGCAAAAATTCCAAAGAAGAAATTGTAAGAATCATATAGTTGCGACTAGAGGCTGTGAGAGCCTATGTGGAGATTTGATTGTATACAGTCAGTCTTGGGAACACCACATGGGGCAGCTCCATCGCTTGTTTCAGAAATTGTCAGAAAACAAAAAAAAACTTACAGTCAATTTAGTACAAGAGTGAGTTTTGCCATGCCAATGTCACTTATTTAGGTCCTGTAGTAGGTCAAGCAAGGTCAAGCTGTCAAGGCTAAAGTTGAAGCAATTGAGAAGTTCCCAACACCTATTACCAGGAAAGAACTTAAGAGATTCTTAGGTAGGGCTGGATATTACAGGAAGTGTTGTCCAAACTTCGGATATTGCCCGTCCTTTGACAAATTTGCTAGCCAAAAAAGTCAATTGTTGTCGCAGGAATGAGAAATTAGTTTCCAAAAAATCAAAAAGCCATACTGATTAGGGAACCAGTTCTGATTGCACCGACTTTCAGGAACCAATTCAAGTTGGCCATAGAGGCCAGTGACATAGGGTGTGGTGGCGTTCTTATGCAAAAGGAGAAGACGGAATAGACCACCCTATTAGTATTTCTCTAAGAAGTTTAACAAGCACCAAGGAATTACTCCACTATTGAGAAGGAGTGTCTTGCTCTGATTTGGCGTTGGGGCATTTGATGTGACCACTTGGGCAACCCACAGTTCAACCCAGTGCGTTTCACAGTCACAACCCCCTCACATTCATCCACAGGATGAAAAACAAGAATCATAGGCTGGTGAGGTGGAGTTTGACATTGCAAGAGTACAACCTAGAAATCAGACACATCAGAGGCAAGGATAATGTGAGGGCTGATCCCCTTCTAGAATTGTTTTTTAAGAGTCCAAAACAATAAAAGCTTTAAAAAGCCATGTTACATTGTGACTAAGTTTTATAGGAAGTTTAAAAATATTAAGAGCCTTATAGGTTACGAATTTGCTTTTCAATCAAACTTTCTTTCTTTAGGGGGAAGGGTTTTACAGGCCCAAAAAGTATCAATATTTAATTTCACTTTGGAGGCAAGCTTAAGTCATAAATTAGCACATAAAATCTGATAAATTATCCTAAGATAATACAATATGGGATATACTGGTTGTGTGCCTACTGGTGTGGTATGTAGCAACTTAGAATTCAGAGAAAACCGCGGAGATGTTCTGGATTTACTTGAGACTAGGATATCAGACTAGCCAATCAAGTGTATGTGTCCTGCTATAGATGGCGCCCCCTACTGTATCTACAGGCACAGTGCTTTGTGTTTGGTGTGGGTGAAGGCTATGAACATTCTAATATGGGAACATTGGAGCGGAATCCAGAATGATTATGTATGGACTATATTTAGCCACATGACTCATAAGAGAGGACCATACCTTCTAGTATTGTTTGAGGTGAGAGGATATATAAAACCTGGTGATATAGATTTTGCGAGGTTTTAATCACAACATCATTACTCCAAAGTAGTTTAATACCATCGTGCTCCAAGTTATTACAGATTTTTCAAGGTGACAGTGACAGTAATCACAGTCTAGTACTAATCCCCATATAGTGGACCTTGTCATAGTAGTCTCAGCTCCAGCTGTTTCGTCCGATTGTGTACCGTTTCGTTTCCTTATTTTCGTGGTGGCCTCTGAGTTATCCAAGGAATAAACAAGCCACAGCACTTTTGGACTTTATATTTAGTCGTCCTCCAAGCTTCGGGAGTCATTAAGTCATTAGGAGCTGGTTTTTCTTCATAAGGACAGTCGTCCGTGGACACGTCCCACTAATTGGAAATTGGAGTTTTGCGCTTGAATATTCGCCAGGACTCTTTTGCAAGTTCGGCATCTAAATTGTAATCTCGCTGCAGCCCGCTTCGCGGCACAACACACCAGGTGTAAGTTTTTAAGTAGTTCATAATTAACAACTTTATTATGATAAATCTTTGATTATTGATATCTACTCGATGTTTGAATGAGATTGATTTAAAACACACAATTAAAATAAATCTTGTTTTAAAATTTGTAATCACTTCACAGTGTCTTGTCCTATAGTCAGGAGTTTGAATCCGTAGTTTTGAGGTGGTTTTGGCCTTTGCAGGTGACCGTAACATTGCCAATTGCCATATCCTTAAAAAATTAGCATATGAACGAGGCACAGACCCGGGTGCAACATTTTGTCCGAGTGACGGACACTGTTTAGTCTCCTCTTTGGTGATGATTTGATCCTCCGCAGTCCGTATGTTCGATGTGGCCGAGGTATGTACCCATTATAGAGATAGTGGTATATCCGACCACTACAATAATAATAGCAATTAACAGACCAGCAGTCACTATGAGTTTCAATATGCTCACACCAGTACACAGTTAGCGGTTGTACTTATACATGATGACATGAACTGACCTTGTGTGATCTGGTAATCATGAAAAAACATTATGCATACCCAACAACCAAGGGTGTTTTTTTTTTTTAAATAATTAAACATTGGTGAATGAAATTCTGTGCCAAGGGAATTGAGAATTACTAGCTCTTGCCTGGCGGGTCAGGCGTAAACCCGTGTCTATTTTGTTAAGACCGATACAACAGCTGTGACAATAAAAACGCAGGATTCACAGCGATTTTTCCCGAGAAAATTATGCAACCGTTCTGGTCCATTTTGATAAATATTTGATTATCCATACCTCGTCTTTGACAAAGTTTTGTTTGGCGGTAGTTTGGATTTGGGTTCAAAATTATGACAAGTTTTGTGAAGTCCTTCTGAATCGGGTGGTCCTATTCAATTACCATAACAAACTCAGTTATGTACAATGTAGGTTTTCATTTAAGAAAATAAAACAGAACAAGACACCTTACCGACGGTGTCCTGTAATTTTAATAACTGCACTATCACTGTTACTGATGGTGTCCCGTAAAATTTAATAACTGCACTATCACTGTTACTACTGATGGTGTCCCGTAAATTTACTAACTGCACTATCATTGTTTCAAAGCAAAGCACGTGGATGTCCGTTTCTGTTTATTCAAATATACAAGACTTGCATTGGATTTGAATCAGTTTTTTTGGACATGATATTGCACCTTGAGTTAAAGCCGTTAAACGGAGCAGGATATCAGTTGAACACTTCATGGAAAATCCTATGATCACATAATTCACTTCCATTGTTTAAAAAGTTCTCTTCCACTTTATAAATGTTTAACATATATACCGTTCAAAACAATTTACACTGCTTTCTCATAATAAAATACTACTTATTGCAAGCCCAATCCTGCCACACCTAGCCGTACCAAAGATTCTCACCTGTACTGAATTCAAAAACCTTTCATTAGGTATCTGTGATTCCCTCTGAACATGAGTGTCAAAATGAGATGGGATAAAAGGCATAGTGGAGAGTAGGTAGGAGATGCATTTTGAAAGAATGTAACATTATGATGAAATAGTTTTTAATATTTTTGTTTGTAATCCTGCATCTTATTGGGGACAAGTGTAAAAACAGGTTTCCTACTAAAACTGAAAGGAAACCGGACCGGGCGTAAAATGGCGACAACCG
>JAMKCH010051701.1:0-41988 GCA_023653785.1 Ophioderma brevispina
TTCCGAGACTCATAGAAGCACGATTCTGGTGTCTATACCAATGTTTTAAGGTCAAGGAATCCATTAAGATCTTGATAAACAACATTACATTTGGTTTTGGCGGCAATATTAAATTCAAAATGGACGCCAAACTAAAGTCCGCTTTGCCCATATCCCGGTTTCTGAGACTAGTAGAGGCATGTTCCAGTGTTTAACCATCCATGGTTCCGTCTAGAAATTCAATTAAAATATTTTGATAGAAAAACATTAGATCCACTTGGTTTATGGCAGCCATCGAAAGTACAATGCCGCTATAGGATGTTTTTCAAGGAGATCATCACGCTTACGCTTTGCTTATTGTTCTGGCTGGGCTGAATGGGAGGCGGCATTTGTTGCCAGCAAAATAAAGCAAGGTTTGTGTGATGGAATGTTAGAAATTAGCGGATTATATAGTGTGTCTCACTAAAATGTCAGTGTATTCTTCAAGTTTTAAAAAGGGGACTAAAAAATGTCAACCGAACGCTATTCAGCATGTAATGCTCGAGTAGAGCCATTCATATTAAGTCCCTCAATGCCACATGGTATGAAAATCAATTGAAGACCTTCAATGCGTACCTTGGAATGAAACTATTTGCCTATCTGGCGAGCTGATCGGTGATGTGGGACAGTTGGGACTTCTATTGGTTATTACTCTACATTGGGATTACTGTGGGTAAAATCTGTACATCGTAGTGAGGGGGAAATTGTATTGAGGTAATACAATGAAGGTGTTATTTCTTTATTGAAAATAATTCATGCTGATGGGCGTCCGATTCAAAGCACTACAAAGTAAATTTACTTTTTTTTGTAAAATTATCATGGGACAAAATATAGACATTGGACGTAGCAATGGCAGCGAGATGGCCAAAACGTCACTCAATGGCGTGAGATTACTGGCAACCACTGGATGGCCCATCGAGTACCGATTTATTTTTGTCTTATAATTAGCTAATTAATTTATTTTAATATCATCAAGGTAGTCTGGTGCTCGGCCCAAGAAACCTTGATGTGACCTTGCGCAAGAGTCCACACAAAAAATTTTGATGGTTCTAGGCAAGATTGACCTACTGAATCTAAATCTAAATCGGATGAGCCACTTTGGCCTCCCTTGAGCATTTTGGGAAAGATAGGGTAGGGGGTAAATTAAAGGGTAAAATTTGGTAAATGCTATACTGGTTAAAAGATGTATAGTCATGTTTCTTCTGGTCCTATGGATTAAAAAAAAGGTATAGTTTTGCTATATCCTAGGACATTTACTTTTCACACATCAAGTCTAAAATGGTACAAGGTCACCTAGGGTAAAATCATTTTAGAATAACACAGATTCCTTTTCAAAATGGGTCTCAAATTCTTCATTCTGTTTGAATAGTAAATGGTCAATATAGGTTACACCTTCTGTGGACATTTTTGGATATATAAGGGGAAATAATGGAGACGGTCCACAAGGGTCTAGGGGGTTAACATCATTTTAGTCTCTGTTAGATACCTTAGCAATGATTGACATGAGGTAAATGTTATTATTTTCTGTTTTAACATTCCCATCGAACAATTTGAAACCAATGTTGGAAAACAAATCGGATCGTTGTAAATATTTCTCCCTTTGACCTTGAACAAATTTTGTTCTGTATTGTAAACACAAAAAGTTGCAGTAAAGGCAAACTATACCTTTTTTTAAACCTTAGGACAAGATAAACACTTCATACTATTTTCACAAAAATTTCAAATCCACATGAACATTTAACAAATTTTAACCCCTGTTAAATTACCCCCTTCCCTATCTCAAAATGCTCGATTATCCAAGTTGCACTCATCCAGATTGGAAGCAGCAGGTCCAATGTTGCCCTAAAACATCAAACTTTGTGTGGACGCTTGCGCAAACTATGGGTCGAGCACCGGACTAATGTTGAGAATCGTTTCAAACATAATTTTTATCACTAGTGTAAACTAAAAATTAGCGTGCTAATGTCCCTTTAAAGGGCGTTTTGCCTCACAAATTTGATAAATGTGCCAATTTGTGACCATCCAGCGACGAATGAATGGGCTGTAAAGTCCGGCTGAATTGTTGATTCCCCGAGCTAAAGGCCAAATTACACGTGCAGTTCTTATATTTCATTATTTTTGAGATTTTTCAAGAAAGGAAATACAATAAGGGACCGTTCGTTATTTACGAGGGAGGGGGTCTGTGAGGATTTCCAGATTGGGTTTGGAAAAATTAACGCAACCCCCCCTAATTACCACAATGTAAAATTACACAAACCACCCTACTGCCACATGAAAATTACACAACCACCCCCCCCAAATATGCATAGAGTTCATATCACTTATATAATTACAGGCGTAATGCTTAACTCCTGTTTTAAATGGTGTCCATTGGTTCCAACAACATGTTACAGGCAAGAAGTTATGACTGATGCTTGGCTTCATTTTAATTTCAATTCAATATGTTCTTCAAAAAGGCCCCGGAAAAGGCAAACCAGTTTCTAACAATAAAAAAAATCACATTATCACTCAAATATGTTTTCCCATTCCAAAAAGTAATGGCACTTCAATAAATGGTCCTGGTCCTTTATTTTGCCTTGAAAGTCTTTCCAGATCATATAAGGATTTTTATTGTAATTCATCCATTATCACTATTCAGATCTTTCTGTTTTTATATTCTTCTTCTTCATCCTCATCACTTGCGCTAACCAATAACCATGCTGCAGGACATCGCCCTCCGTCCTCACTTTCCATTCCTCGATTTCACTTGAGTATTCAAATCTTTGCATCTGAAATATCTCGATCTTGCTGCTAGTGAAATGTAAAATTCTTGTTGACATTGGGGAGGGGTTTGATGAAAATTAACGAATGAAACAGGGTTGCCTGAAAATGGAATCGATTACTAGCACATTCGCGCTAAGCGCGCAAAATTGCCATTTGGGGGGAAGGCTAAAATCCTTACTGAAATGGAGCGCACAGGCAATTTAAAAACAATTTTTTTAAACTATTATTGTAAAATGAGGTTAATTTTGGTCAAAAACGATAAACAGAGGCACACATTTGAGGGATGACTATTGACCATCCCTCGTAAAATTTTGGGGGATCACCCGTTTCCCCCCATCCCCTCGTCAAAATGTTGGGGGACCCCCCCCCCCCCGATTTACGCCTATGCTGGCTGTAGACATGACATAACCCTCTCTGTTCTTGTCTTTCTTGTTTCCTGTAGTGGGAAAATTTAATGATTTTGAAGATTTTGTTCAATTCCTCAACTTTTTCAATACTCCCTGTTCTACAAGTGTTCCCCATTTTCGTATTCATGCTATTCTCCTTATTTTGGAATTATCGTTTTTCTCTCTTCTCCCCTTGTCGCTCCATTGCTCTCATTTATTTTCTTTGCAAGTTCAGCACATATTCCAGATGGATCACGTACTATGTTTTCATAAATTTGTTTGTTGACTTAAATCTCTGAATGTTTCAATGTCATCTTTAAGATGAATTTTTCGCCCCAAACATCCATCTCAAATGGAATTGCGGATTGGGAAGTCGTTGGCTCCGTTTAAGCACTCTCTTCACCAGCAATATGTTAACAGCAGCCAAATGTAATCAGTCTTCGAGGTCGAAGTCTATGATTTAAATGGGGTGTATTTGGTTTTGCATGCTTTGGTCTTAGGAAGGGATATACATTTTACAGACCCCCTACTCCAGTCCATACAAAAAAAAAGTTTACAATGACCCCCTATTGGGCCAATCAAAAATTACATGACCCCCCTATATTTTCCCAGGCCCACCTCCCTGTAATTAATGAGCGGTCCCTAAATTAACTTTTCAATTAATCATACAAAAAAAATCAGAGCGAAGTATTATAATTACGAAAGTTGATTAAATCCAACCATTTTTGAGGGGTAGTCATTTCAGGAAAACATCCCAAAATGTCAGTAAACTTGCCCGCAAAAGAAAGCAAAAAATCATGATTTTCCAGCGCCGTTCTGTATACAAACGTAACACTTGACAGGGCAAAAGTGGCATCAAAACAATGCTCAGAACTTGGGACCTTTCTATTTTAGCAGTTTCGAAAGCTACTTGTGACGATTTAAAACCAAAGACGTTTTCAAAGGCCCTTTTGCTGCAAACCTTTGGTTACTAAACAGGCGAAAGGAGAAAAACACGATTGGTGCAATTGTGCCACGTGATCTCCTTTGAGGCCCATGGATACACTTCCAATCCCAGATAGCGATTGGGGTGCGCAGTACCGGATTCTGAACTAAGATCAAGTGTTACGCATGCTCCAGAGCAGAAATCGTCGCTACGGACTGGAAGTATAATCATAGGGCAAAGTGTGTGCTAGCAGCAAATAACATGGCAACGTGGATCAGCTGTGCGAATTTAGTTACCAACACGGCTTACCGTATCGCGGAATAAATTACATGTTTATATTATAATTTAACCACTTTTGATGATAATTTTTCATATTAACAGTCTAGAATGTTGGGCACAGGCCGATGATGCGATTGCTTTTTATGTTTGTTTTATTTTGCTTGTACATTTTACGGACATGAGCCGGATCGTCTTATTGCCAGTGTATTAGGAGTGAACACGGTTATAAAACGAGCGTTGGTAAGCCTATAGTAATTAATGCTGAAATGTAATGAGTTTTTTTAACATTTTTATGATGTTACCAAGCTAACTCCTTGTTTTGCTTACTCTCTAGCGTGCATTTGTACAATTTGTTACATGTATGTTTCTCAGTTTGCTGAGGCATACTCAAATTCTGTTATTTTTTTCATTAATATGTCATAATAATTATTAATAGATAATTAATTTTCAAAACTACATAAAGGAATTTTAATGAATAAGTTTGCAGCCTATTCACAAAATTGTTAATGAAAATGTTTTACATTTTAGTAGTATTGCTACGAAACACAAAAATCTGTGTCGTCGAAAAACGTAATTACCCTTGTATATTATTAATTATGCAAATTGTGAAAAATTATTTAAAAAGCAATTAAAAGTTGTTATGAATGAAATGCATTTTAATGAAATTAGGACACTCTTGAACATGTAAGAGAAACTTTATTTTTCTAATCTTGAGAACGCAAACAACATTTTGCACATGGCGCATATCGTAATTTTTATGTAATTCGCTTCCCAATTAACACCTAATTAATTATGCAAGAGATTTGAACCTCGCTGTTTTTCTTTTTAAATTTCAATAAAGAGTATTTCAACATTATTTATGCAAAGTTTCATGAAGATTAAAGCATGGGAACACCCCTTTGCTATGTTGGTTTGTTGTGCTTCCATTAAAATAGGCCTTTTTTGCATCCTAATACTTTAGAGGCCTTTTTCTCAGAAACTGTCTTTTTAAGATGCCGTAATTCACTTGGCCATATCTTTGACTTCTGAATATCCAAATGCACCATGTAAGGTATCATTTAAAAGCTGAAAATGTCCCCTTTTCAAAAAAGTATGAATCTCAAACAGTCAAAAAGTCAACTTTACAGCCCTTTTGTGGTGGATGGTCATCTGTTATTTGCCTGTAGGAACTACTATCGGTCCAGAAGAAAGCGTACAAGTACGTATACGTACAAGTACGTATATACGTCATAATTTCCCACAATGCAATGCAACTTTTTAAAAAAAATACATTAGGTTTTAAAATTTCACCCCGGGACAGTTTATTTTGACAGTTCTGAAGTTGTAATCTTCACTACATAGAGTTGTAAAGCTTATAAAATAAATGTATTTCGGATTTTTGAATATCCTATTTTCAAATAAAGATCTTAAATTTAAAAAAATTGATATGGACGCCATCAGTGACATTTTTTCAATAATTAAATTCTCGACACAATAATGAAATCAAAATTTTGATACATAGACTTTGTTTATAATGGCGTTTGGCATCAGTTCTCTGACATTTGTTCCTTTCTCATCTCAAAACTGAGAACCCGAGAGCTTTTTAAAAATTCTTTTGTTTTCTTTTATAATTATAGTGACGTATCGTACAAGTACGCTAATCGTCGCACTGACTATTCTGGTATTTTTTTGTTTTTCACGTCAAAAAATTTAGATGGTGGCCAAAATGGCCACCCTTTAAACAAATCTTTAAACTTTTAAATTACATATTTTGTATATGTTCTATTACATCATCCTGAAAGTATAATAAAATTGTATTATACTGAGCTATAGTCCGTTGACAATTAAAAGTTCAATTCTGAAAAGATTCGTTAGCATACTCCCATTTAAAGATGGGGTCATATTGCCATCTCAGAGATTTTTTTAAAACTCTGTAATTGCCATAACTGTTTGTATATTGTGGTTATACGTCGATATGTGTTTATACAATACAATAACACACATCATTTGATATCGTGCCTTATTTATAAGGTAAACGGCGTTTAACAATAAAAAGGAATTTCTTCGTGTTTTGGCCTAAACACGATAATAATAGATTTAAGATTAATAAACCTTGAGGAACACATATCAATCTATCTATAGTATACGACGTAGCACCCTAACAAAAATTACATAGACATATAGCCAATTTAAGGACCCATGCTCAACTCTTTGGAATGGGTGAAATTTCAACTGCGTTGTTTAAAAGTATGATGGCCCTGGAGTGGCGAACAAAGATGGGCAAAGAGTTCCAAAGGCTAGGGGCTGTATTGCTAAAAGCCCTGTCAACAACCACAAAAATAAAAACACTTTTTCTGTCGAGAACAGTGAGAGCGTCTTGCCATCCTCAGACCGAAAGACTGACCTGCCAGGAAATATACAAAGGTAGGTATTCGGACAAGGTCCATGATGGCAATTGTCCCAAAAAATACTCTTGTAAGAAGCATAAGCTCAGAGACAACACGCTCATAGGAGCTCTTTTTGAAGTGGATGGAGTGTTGGTTTCTTCTGTCCTTCTTTGTTAGAGTATGGGATTGGCCTCTGTGCCTTTGCCATTAAAATCCATATAGTATTTGTGGTTTTGTTAACATGCTCGATTCAAGGTGGTACCCCCATTCTGAGACCTTTAAAACTCAAATTGTCATATAGTTTGTATTAAATAATAAATATATATTGGTTAAGCATCCAAATCATTAAAGAAAATAATATGAGATAATACGGCCTTGGCTAGTAGAAAGCCCTGGCAGCTTTGTTTCCCAACATACAATTCATGATATGACCACCTTCAAAGAACCACAAAAAACCTTATGAATTGTCAGTTACTATTTAGTTTTATCATCATAAACTTACAGAAAAAGTGTAAACACACACTGTCTTTCCCCTTATAAAAATCATACTTTCATTTGTTTGTTTCAAACATGCCACATTTCAAAATGGGCCACCTTCCGAAACCTTCAAAAAATAAATTGCCAATACCTCCGCTATCATCCCGAACTGCTTAACAATTGTAAATTAAAGTATGGTGAGATATGTCTTTGGCCATAAGAAACGCCTATTTTATTAGTTAAATACTTAAATCCAAGATGGCACCAAATGCCACCTTACAAGATCCTTTGAACTTATAAAATTGTGATGAATTGAAATACAAATGAATGACATACGATATTTAGTCTTTTCACTACTCTGACTAAAACTGTTTAGAAAGTCCACGTCTTGATTTTCTGCTTTTGTTAAACTGCATAAATTCAAATAGGTATTGCAACTAGAGTCATCTTTTAGGATCTTTGGAACCTATAAACTGCCATATCTTTGTAAATGTATTGACCCCCATCTTACACATCTTTAACCAAATAATGCCAAATATGAACTTTCTATGGTTAAAGATATATCTCGTACTTTTTACACTTTTTAAATCATATTCGGAATTGCTAATATTACTGAACATATTACAGATGTTTATGAGATTTTTTACGGTTTATTCATTGTGCTGCCATCTTGATTTAAAAAGCATGTTTTTTCAAAGCAAAAGACTCAGATATACGCTTCGAATAGGCACTTGAAGACATAATATCACGTACTTAAATTTTTTCCTTTTATCAACACTTATGGATGTTACCGGAAATATGAGAGATTTGTTGTAATTTTCTCGCTTTTTTAAGCTCTTTGACTGCACCATAAATACCGCCGCATCTTATTGCGAGCCCGTTAAAAAAGTTTGTTGTCAGACCGCTAGATAGCTAGACTACTTGTAATTGCTTTTAATAATTCTCAAACACGTAATTAGTTCAATTATTACTCATATAGTTGTCCAGTATAATTGGACAAATATGTCTAGTTCTCTTGTGAACGATGATAACACGTTCTATAACTAGCAACAATCACGTGGTATAAAAGCTGATTGCCCATGGATTATGGAAACTGATTGAACCCACAACAACCACAACAAGTTTTGTCTTTTTTTTTTTTTTTTTATGTAGCAGTTCAGGTGAAAATAAAGTGTCTGCATCCGTGGGGGTTTTAAATGTATTGTATGTGAAACCACTCTTCAGCAACTCAGATCACTTCGAATTTTTGAAATCGGACATTCCGTTTGCAAACTTTTCAATTTTTTTGTACTCGTACATAGTGCGACGAAAATGAAAAAACCCTGTTTTAAAACGGGCCCGACCGAACCCCCTGATTTTTTTCAGTTTGCAGAATTTTTTTTTTTAGTTTTTTATCCAAAAATCATGTAAATTCAGCCTTATTTTAGCCCAATTTATTCAATTTGGGCAAAATTTTTTTTAGAAAATTTTGTAAAAAAATGTTCAATATTTTCTTCTTGATTTTGGGGACTATTTTAAGCAATTTTGAGCTCCAGAATAAGAAAAAAAAGAAAAAAGAAAAAAATCGCCCTACCGACCGACCCTAACTTTAAAGGTCCGCTCGCCCGTACAACAGGTTTTCTTTTTTCGTCGCCTAACAGTCCTTTGGAGAACAAGTGTCAAAGCAATTCTTTTATTTTGCCATGGCAGTGTCCTCTTTCAACACAAAAATATGTACAAGAATCTACACGATAAAAGGAAATACCTTGATTTTTTAGATTAGTTCCTGTATATGTACCTAAAGATTACATAACCTTCCAGTATTTATCTCTCCATTTACCACTTTTTGAATAATTTTTGAGGCAAAATCCGTTTTAAATTTTTCTGTTTTTCAATGAAAAGAAAATAACCATTTCTAATATATAGAGTAACTTTAAAGAAACACTTTACACACTATCAATTTCTGCACTTGCAGGATTTTCCTCTTAATACACTCATATTATACTTTTGAAAAGCAACAGGAGGCAGTCTATTCGATAGCCTTACTTACCCTAATTAGCATATTTTGTTGACCAAAAATGACAAATTGCATTTTTTAAAACAATCACAATGCAAACACTCTGAAAATTTCAGGATTTTTCTATGAGCATAAACAAACTAAATTAACCAATGACCCTAATCATATGCGCTTAACTTGTCCTAATAAACATAATTATTTTAAAAAACCAAAATTTTTCTTTTTTTAAATTTTAAGTTTTGTTTATTTCTTCATTGCATTTTGTGAGAGTTTACAATCTATCAGTCTGAATTTTTTATGGTTTCAATCATTCACTACAAACCTTTTCCCACACAACTATGAAGAGAGTGAGTTGTGTGAAATGTTTACCTAGGCCTAATTTGCATATTGGTTGCAAAAGTCAGCATATTGAGATTTTTTTATTAAATTTTGCATTTTGTAGAAGTTTACACGCTATCAATCTGTAATTTCAGTGCGTTCTTCTTCCTACCATGATACAAACCAAACTTTGTACATATTAGTTGAAAATTTTATTTCATGACCTAATTTACTCATTGGGGGGGGTATCCAAAATGCGCAAAATGTATAAAGGCTGTTTTGACCCCCATTTTCAGCTCATAAGCTGCCATTTTTTAAAGGTTTGCCACTCTCACCCAATCCCCTATTTTTTTGGAGATTTTTAAAATTTACACCAAATAACCCTACTTTTTGAAAATTTTCGATTTTTTAATAATTAGGCATTTTTTTTTTGTCCAATGCACCTATTTAATAGGGCAATTGGCTGTCTCTCACCCAAAACCTCTATTTTTTCCATGTTAAAACCCGAATGCCTCCGGGTTTGAAATCGCTAGCTTACCACCCCTATGGATTTTCTTCATGTTGGAGTGCCCCCCCCCCCGTTGAAAATAACTATTAACTAAGGGCATGGTCATTATTTGCGGCAGGGGAATGGAGGAATTTGAGGGGAATGCGCAAGAAATTTGTAATCGAGAGAGTGGAATGAAATTTTTCATCAATAAGCGAGGAGGAACACTGGCTTTCAACTTTTTCATTTTTTTACAACGAAGCGATGAGGAATGCAACCTTTCTCGCCAAAAAAGGTTTAGATCCTCCATTTCTCCTGGTGTGTAAATAATTCATGCCCCGTCCCCTAATGTAATTAATAGATATCCTCAAGAGGCAATGCAGGGACCTGCTATAAGGACAGACCAGAAGGTCTAATCAAACAAGTGTAAAATTTCCGGCATATTTATAAAAGGGAAATCATTGTTTCAATAAATCTTCCATCCACAAATCGAATCCCATGAATACCACCCTTCGCTACGAAAGCGGCCTTTCCTCCCCACAATCACGGCACAATCGGATAATTTATGTCATATAGGCATGTATTACATATATTTCCTGAAATCAAACTATATATTGTGCGATCTTTACATCACACTGTCATAAAGTAAGCGCCGCCACGTGAGCGCCAAATGCCGCAATGTGTTGCATTTCAAGCATCCAATGTTGGGTGACAAGCTAGTTTCTTGCTGGCACTTTACGCATTACTCATATTAGTCTTCTTTTCCGAGCGTTGTTAGTGAGCAAAATGGCTTTGTAAAAAAATACATAAATTCTTTGATCAATATGTATCTAGCATATCTTGTTGATTGTCCTGGAAATATTCGTTGGGAGAAAAACAAAAAAATCCGAATTTTTCAAAAATCCATTTCTCACAACCACACAACATCTGATTCACAATCAAAAAAACCCCCAGCTGTAGCTTGTCATCAAACTTTCCAAAAACTCACAATCTGAAGGCCTGTAACCAATCACAACGCTCGGATTTACACATTTCGTCAGTCACCGTTAGTCCACTTAAATGCTAATCTCAAAAGTGGTGCTAAGCGGCGTGGTCTATGTTTAACATGGCGCTTCAAATGGGGCGTTGAAAGGTGTTCGAAAACTTGCCATTTTGTGAAATGACTTATCAAGGTATCTCACAGGCGTAGCTACCAACCGACATCTTATTTTCGATTCCGTTTTAGATGTAGAGGGAAGATATGCGGTGCAACAACATAATTGATGGGAGGACATTGGGATCAGCATATTTTGAATTAAATTGATGATTTCTGTAGAATGTGTTTTTGTTCTCCAGTAACGCACCACTCACACCACACGTAGAGTGCAGTGAGATCCAAGGGGGTGAAACGCATTCAAAACCATTCGTCCGTACGCGTGCTGGGGCGCTGACATTTTGAATATTGCCGGAATAATTATCAGTTGGGTGCTTGTGTATACACACATAATGTCAATTCGATACAAACAATCCGCCAAAATATCGTTGTTGGATGTTGGGTGCTATTGGTGGTTAAAATTAATTTGTCCTACCCATGGCCACACACCGAATGAAAGGACACATCAGTCGTCTTGATTTAATCACCCCGCTCAATGAATCATCTTTTCACCTAAGCGCGCCATGCAATATGGAATAAAAAAAAATCTGAGCACAATGATCCGGTACAACTATTATTACCCCTAGCCACCCCCTCTACACATACATTAATTTGTAATCACTAATGATTTAGCTGTATATGCAAAGCGGCAACCCACAGAGTGAAGAAGCGTATGCAGCCATTGCTTTCTAGTGTTGGTACTCTTCGGTTTTTCTTGGTAGTCGGCAAAACATGCGAGACAGTGTATTTCTAAAGATTACGTTAACGTTTTGCCTCTCTACTATTCTATATAGAACATCTTTGCGTAGATCGGTCACCGATTACGTACTCGGTAACTGAACTGCCTACTTATGATAGTTTTTTTCTCTTGAAAAACATAGGTTTTGTCAATATAAAAAAAGGTTTCATTTTGACATATCATTATATCAAACTGTTTTCGCTTATCAAATTGATAAGCAAAACAGTTTCGAAAACTCTTTTTCCTTTCTCGATAAAAACTTAGTTTAAAGAAACACAAACGTGTATAATCTAGCTAGTTTAATATCGGCAGAAACACCATCTTATTTAAAAAATACGTTTTTCAATAGAAAACCTATGTTTAATATAGAAAAAAAAACTAGTTTATCAAGATAGAAAACTATTTATCTAGAAACTGAGTATAGTCGAGAGAAAACTAGATTGTTTATCTAGAAAACATAGCAAGAGAAACAGAGGCAAGAGAAAAACTAGTTTATCTATAAAACACAGTTGATCAAGTAGAAAACTGTTTTCTAGAACTCTTATTTTTTTTCTCCTTGATAAACTACGGTTTTCTATCTACTAGCACTGGCTAGATAACACATCTTTTTCTGCTTTGATAATATAAGTTATTAATGGACACAACTGTGTTTTATCAGATAAAACTTATGTTTATCTAGATTTACGCATAGCTTATCGGTAAACACAGTTTATCAAAGAGAAAACTGTTTATCTAGATAAACATAGTTTAAAGGGTTTCTTGTGTTGTGGGAGAGACGTAGCCTCGCGGTTAGGTGCTTGCCTGTGTAGCAAATCTATCAAAAAATCCCGAGTTCGAATCGTTTGTGGGTCCTTTGCTGGGATTTATTCGTGTGCTCAATTCTGGATTCATCTGTATGCGAGCTATTATTGATTCAAATACAGAATACGTTCTTCCTCCCTGGTTCCACTTGGATTGGGCAAATGCTCATGAAAGCATCCCGTCCTTCGGGAGGGGACGTTAAGCCGTCGGTCCGTTAGCGACTCAACCTGTACATGGCAGTCAGTGTCGAAAAGGAGTAGGGTGTAAACCCCCGACTGTTCCCGATCCGCCCCATGTCCTAAAAAAAGTGGCCATGTTAGGGGCGTCCGTATCGTGGATACACTCGGTCCGCGTATCAGCTTCCTCAGTTGAATAAACCCTGACAACCACCCAAGAACATTACTATTGACATGTGGGCACGCTAAAAAAGGGTTCTGGTTGCCCACCAGCTGCCATAAGTGGCCATAATCTTAAACGTAGCTGGAAGAGCTGCACTAGCTAGCGTACGTTTTTGACCCCGAAAGCTTGTTCCTTAAAATAAAGTGGCATTTTGTGATCCACAGCCTCCCCCCTCCCTCGAGCTCAAAACCTAAATATTGAGCTTATTATTATACCACCCGAACCGTTGGTCTAAGAATAGTATTGTGTCATCTTACGTGACATTCGAGTCTACACTGGACGAAATTTCGTAATTTTTGCATTTCCTCCGTAAAAGTGGAACAACCCAGTGACTATTCGGCCTCGAGGGTGGGATACAAGCATTATGCTCATATATCAAATGCACAGTTAGAATCAACTTGTTCTTTTTATTAATTGCCTTTTTGAAAAATACTATGAGAATCGTAAAAAAAATTAGTTGTTGGATCACGAATGCCCTTTAAAATAGATGCATTAAAGAACACTATCAGTGATCTATCCGACATAGTGAAAATATTTTAAATTTGTCAGGAATAGTTTACGAAAAGTAACGGATAAGTCTGTAGATACGGTAGAACAAATGAGTGGTCGATGAAGGGCGTTCCTCATAATTTCATTTTTCAAAATTGAGAATTACAGAAAAGGAAGAAAAACGGCATGTGTTCAAAGATACGATCTCATTCAATTACGTGTTGTAGACAGTGTCCGTTCTGACAATTATACTAAAATACCGATTTTGTCTTTATTAGGCTGCGTTTGGTCCTATCCCTTGCATGGTATTTAGAAAAAAATCCAATCTAGTTCCGACATCAAAAATCTGATTTTTGGATGATTTTTTTGGTTTATATCTGATTTGTCAAATCATTGATCTGCTTAAAACGGAATCACCGTTGAACAATAGGACGTTGTCTGTGGAATGTATATACACCTTCACAAAGTATCTCGTCACTGTGTTTTTCGATCATATTGTGGCCAAAGTCAGAAACAAGCCTTTTTCAAAAATTTTCGAAATATACATTTTATTGCGTATGGTTGTTTCTTTCATTTAACGACCTCGCTTGTAAAAAAGCGTCAAAAATGGCTGAGATAGAGTCCCCAAAAGACGCAACCCCCAAACCAAAAGTTTCAATTTTTGGATTTTCAATGGTCACTGTGTGGTTCAACGCAAATCTGCGTATTGATTTTACACAAAGAGGTTTCCGACTGATTGAGCGAGAACAGCTACTTGCAATATGATTGTGGTCCGCGTGTTCGTGTCCCATACACTGCAATGTCCATTGAAAAATCAAAAAATTTTTTGTGGTTGTTTTGGTTTTGGGGTTTTGCGTCCTTCGGCTTCTACTCATCTCAGCCATTGATCTGCACGCTTTTTACTGCCAGGTATTAAAATGAAAGGTCAAGCCATAAGAAACAAAATGTGTATTTCGAAAACTTTCAAGAATGGTCTGACTTTGACCAATACTGATCGAAAAACATGCCGAGTATACTTTTTGTGCCAGGTGTATGTAAGTGGGTGTTTTGTAATGATTCCTGAAAATTTTGGTTTCAGTAACTATGCTTTTCTCTAATTATCCAAAATTGTCTTCCGTCAGCGATGCTTTTCTCAACAACTACAAAAAGCAGTCCATACAATTTTCAATTGTGTCGCCTGATACGGGTTGATTTGGTTGAACACAGGACGCCCCAACGCTGGATTTTGAAGCTAAGAAACAAAAGATTATTGAACTTACTACACTGCCATAGTGGACAGACGCCCAAATTTAATTATTTTTACGAAATTGTGATATTGCAGTTAAATGGAGGGGCATTTCGTGATCCCAGCCTCGTCCCCCCGACTTACCATTGCGATTTAAAATCACCAGGGCCGTACTCGGATTTTTTTTGCGGGGGTGCGGGTAATTCGAAAAAGTGACTTTTTCTGGAAACATGGTGGGCCTACCCCCTAAAATGGACCTTTCTGTGGACGTTTGAACATGTCATTTATTACCAAATGTTGGGCTTTTTTCGGCATATTTTGCTCTAAATTGGTTCTTGGGGGTGATGAGTCAGGAAGGATTTTCATGTCCGGAAAGCCCTTGCATGGAAAGTTTGTAATAAGATGCGTATTCTCTGGAAATCTAACTTACCAGACATGCTAAATATTAGCTTCTTTCGTGCAGTTGTTGAAAGTATTCTACTCTGTTGTAGGAAAGGATGGACACTCATCAGAACCAACCTTGAGGCCAGGCTAGATGGATGCTATACCAGACTTTTAATGATGGTACAAAACCTCCACGGAAGAGATCAACCCTACCAGGATGTAATATTATGGGGGATTTACCCCCAACTGTCTGAAATAGTAGAGGGTCCCGACGCCTGATTTTGCTGCTTCATGTGCTAGACAGAACTAAGGAGCCTAGCTAGACTCACCAGTCTCACGTCTTGTGTTCTGGAAGCCTACCCAAGGAACACGAGCACGGGGAAGACCAAGGCGGTGGCCATACCCTGTACTTCTTGCTCAGGATGCTGACATTGAACAAAATGAACAGCACAAACTCATGCTTGACATACTGCGTTGGAGAAATTCCTGTCTCGTGGGCTTCCGACCGGGGTCGACATAGAAGATAATAGTAGGATTGCTCTAAATTTTGGACCTTTAAATCAAACAAATCGGCAAAAAGTAGGACCTTTTTTCCCCCTTTTGTTGAATTTGGGGGGCCGCACCCCCTCACCCCCCCCCGCGTCGGGTCCCTGATTCTCTGAACCGTTTAACATTAGTAATCCATGTGTGCCCAATCTTACGTGCAAATTCGGAACTCATGTCTGATCATAATTTTTGTATTTTTCTGTCGTATACCGGATAGAATTCTAGCACGTGGCCTATGGGACCGTGGAAAACGCATAAAACAGAATGGTGCTGGAATCACGAAATTATGCACCTTTAAAAAAAGCAATTGTGTTCCGATTGTCTTTAGGATCGCTCGCCGATTTTCCCTAAAGTTTGTGTGGTGTTTCATATCGTATGAGAACAATATTTTTTAAAATTGTCCAATATTATTCGGATTTTGATGATTAAACCATTAATTATTCACACATAATCTGGATGGCATTGCGGTATTATGGACCAGAGGGCAGATCTCAGCATTCCCCAAGGTGGCACCCATGGGAAGGACATGATTTTTTTCAGAAATAAATTTTCTAAAATATAAAATAATTTTTTCTCGTGTGATGTTCTCACTTCTAATTGGCACTTTTCTTCTTGAAAATGAATTAAATGTCAACTCATTTTTCCTGAATATCGTGACCCAACCATGATTCATTTGACTCAAACATCAAATACTGGCGTATTGACAGAAAAATCAAAGCCCGAAGAGAATCTGAGATGGTCCAACATCGTGCTGCAAGGTATACTCTCAAACACAGGTATCGCCGCACTGACAAGTGTCACTCAAATGCTTACAACGCTTTCATGACCAACTCTGATCAAAAAAGGACAACAAGCAAGACTGTCATGTTTTATAAGATTTTTCACGACATTGTCGCAGTCGATTCGATGCAAATCAGTTTCTTTTATCCAAACACCACACCCACCAACTCGTTGCGAAAACAACCGGGGCTTTTTCAATTCCCACGGTCCGCGCACTGACTATCTTAGGAACAGTTTCTGTCCCACCGTACCGCTCGGGAATGGAATCTCCTCCCGGAAACTGCTGTTAAGGTTACAAAATCTAACAACCTTCAAGGAAGCCATCCAGCGGTGTATTTTTGCACACCACACACACACTTGCGTCTGAGCCTTCATCGTTTGAAGTTGACGCCTTCCGGAAGAAGAAGAGAAGACATATTAGAAATATCCGCTAAAAGTTGTTTGGACATACGTGTCATATGTACCCCTCTCAGATTATTTACAGCTAACCAAATTTATTTATATTGGCCTTGTTTCATTCAAAAACGAATATAAACCAGCTAAAATAATTAATTTTAGGTTGAATTGTTACAATATGGGGGGGGGGGTACATAGGGAACTCTTGCCGTTCGTTTTTTGGGGGTGACCATTTTCTTTTTAAACCTGACATGCCCAGTGCTGAAATTGGCACAGAGAAGAAAGAAAAAGTAATTTAAGGGGGATTTATCCGGCGCTCACCAGGTGAGCACCAAATAGATTTAGTAAAAAAAACATTTATATTTTGAATTTCGCGCGTTTTCAAAAAAATCCATCACACTGACAAGCATTTTTAAATACGCCGTTGCCTACCCTCCTGCTACTAACTGTTAAACAAAACATACGCACACATCCACAAAGAACGAGTTATCGTATCGTTAGTATTTTAGCTTGTATCAGAGACGGGAATTTCCCAATCAGCACTTCAACCAGGATTTCCAACCCTAACCCTAAACATGCTGCAATTGACGATACGGCTATTTTGGTTTATGCAATACCACAAAAGCTAATATTATGTAGTGGAATAGATATTCGGAGCCAAAGGACAACCGTAGCTACACAAAGCAATGTTTAAATATACGATCAAGAAACTGCATTGTAACAATATTAATGGTGAGCTTTAGGGACTAGCCTTGATGAAACCTGACACGATTTTCCGATACTTGCAACATTATCATGTGGCGTGTGTGTGGATGGAAGTCAACCGCTCAGTCAAGGAGGCTTAGCGGCTAGCCATATGTTTGCTGGGCCGGACCGCGGGGCATTTTTTTCCGCTATATAGCCCCTGTTATTTGATCTACACTATACGTTGTGGCTATAGGAGTAGGTACAGGCGCAAAACAACGCGCTGCACGCTGGCTACTCCCACACGAAAGTTGAGTCTGTCAAGTGCGTCGGGCGGGCCTGACCACTCTGAGGGGGCAAAATTCCCAGTTTTGGGAAATTTGTCCCTTTCAGGGGGGTCAAAAGGCCATTTTTCCCGGTCAGAGGGATAAAAAACGGCCGATTTAGCATGATTTTGCAATTTTTCCCGGGGGGGGGGGGGCAACCGTCCCCCGCTGCCCCACTGTTACGCATGGTTGTCCTACCACCAGACTCACAGGTGAGTGGAGTAACTGGAACGCTTCGACACATTTTAATTTTACCCCACAACTTTCACATCTCATATTAAAAAACGGATGCCAATCTGTATAGGTGTATGAGGCACGTCAGATTATGCAGGTGATGTAATGCGGGATTATTAATTCATTCTATTTAGGGCCAATCTAGTATTGATTGGGTTGAGAGCCTGCTAGCTTTCGCGGCTTGCTTTGTTCTGTATGTCAAACCAAATTATAACCTATGGATTCGGGCAAGGTAACTTTTTAGCAATATGGAAGTGTAATTTGTTGGTTTAAACCTTAGGTGAAATTTAAATTTCGCACACATTGATGAAGTTGCAGTGCAATGGCAATGGTCCTTTTTCGGGCCTTTGCTGAAAACATTTCAACCAAAATGTGGACATTTTGTTATCAAAAAAATTCAACAAAGATGGACCTTTGCCCATTTTGTGGAATTTGGGGGGGGGGGGGGGTACGGGCCTGCTTACATAATCATCCAAGAACTACTAAATAAGTGTAAATTAAAGTATGCTGAGATATATTGTCGCCATGAGGAAACTCATAATTGTTGTTTATTTAGTTTAACAACTTAAATATCCAAGGCGACAGCTAAAATGGCCACCTTGCATGATCTTTGAACTTATAAGTTGCCATATTTAATATTTATTGTCATTATTTTATATAATCCACAAATTATTATAATAAAATTGTTTATATGCATCATTGGAGAGTAAAGCTGCCTTCCACTGTACAACCAAGACGCCAGGCAAGAACGGGCGGAGGAGGAAGTACGGTAACACTGACTCACGTAACAGATAAAGGATGAGAAGCACATCGTAATGAAAAATAATGGTGTTTTGATAAGGTTGGTGAGTATGTAGACTCGGACTAAATGCTCGCGTAGGTCGGAGTCTAAAAACAGCAAGCCAGGGACTTTCAAAACTTCCATTATTTTTATAACGAGTGTGTTTTGAAGGGTTTTATCTTATATACATGGATAGCGGGGTGGTCCACACAGTTGAATGGTCGCCGAGAGAGACAACAGGAAGTTGCTTTCCGCCTTGGTAATATGCGGGAAACAATGCATCACCACACATATGTCGATAGAGCAGCAGACCAGAAGGTTTTTGATTCAAACGCACGAGATACCAATATATGAACACGGGAAAATCACGAAGAAAAATATAACTCTTGCAAAACGTTGACCTTTATTGAATAAACCAAATGACCTTTGGACATTTCACAAATATCTTGGAAAGGAGAGTCACCACGCGGCATGTGACCCAATTGACTCTTTTACTCCTGGTACCTCCTGAATAATTTTGAGCTATATTTCAGTAGATTTAGAGCCAAGTTCTCACACATTTCCCGCTAACAAGTTTACGTTGTCAACAGTTGTGGACAATGTTAAAATATAATGTTATAATTAACGTTTAATATTACGTGTGGCAACCCAAAATTGTCGGCCACTTTTTTCGGTGTGAAAACGTTTATAATGGAACGTTTTCCACAAAGTTTTTATAACGTTCCCATTATATAAAACGTTTGTAAACCTTCTTAAAATCGACTGTGCTTTCATATAAACGTTATTACAGCACGTTCAGAGAACGTTCTACAAACTAAAACGTTTCTACAACGTCAAATTCAAGTTTAAACCGCGTTTCGTTCAAACGTCATCCCGACGTTAAAATAGGGGTTCTACAATGGTCATTCCAACATTAAATAGAGTAGTTTTGGTTGATTTTACGTTTGTATAACCTCCCAATAACGTTCAAAACGTTTTGAGTATTAAATATTGTGAAATACCATTTTTTGTTTTACTTTTCGTGCATTAAAACCGGGGATTGAAACGTGCTAATAACAGAGAAAGTTTACATAACATTCGTTCCTAGTATACATATCCTACACCTTTTGCCATGTTTTGGACGTATGTGACCGTACATTACAGTTGTTGGTATTCTAAGCGACGTCCAATAACGTTTTCTAAAAGATTTTAGGAATAACCTTGGTAGTTGGGGGCTTTTTCAATATGTAAAGACACTTATAAAAAAAATCTAACATCGCAAATAAAGGTACCTTTTCGTACTGTAGTCAGTTTTATTATCTTAAGTTACTGCGTGATTTCTTATAAAACTGTCCTATGGGTAAATTTAGTACACAGTTCTACTTCCCCAATTTCCTCCTTCCCTAACAGCTGCACCGTACATTTAAAAAATATGCTTCCATGAGAATCATATGGAACTAATCATATGGATATGACTAAGTCAGACTGTAGTCATGTGCCGGTCCGGAGAATCTCTGTATTTTTGTCCCTTTTAGCCGCCCGTTAGATAACAAAGGTATACCCTATAACTACCCTTATCGGAAGTAAACAAAGCTTGCCTCGGCATGTGTTTTTTTCTCGAGAACCATTACGTACCCCTTTAAAATTCTACAGGAAACATTTGTTTTTATTACGGCTGAACCAAGCAAACCACAACCCAAAGTCAAAAATCAATACACTTTTATTACTGTATAACTTTGAAAGAAGGTACTATAGATTCTTGCCCAAAGCTATCTCAGGATATTAAGGAAGCCTTTATCTCAAGATAAACTTTTGTTACTCCAGACAGGACCGTTATTTCTTGTTCATCATTGTTATCTCTTGTTAACAGAGTGTTATGTAATGGATAAAGGTCTCCACTACCATTCGCGAATATAATGGTCGGCTAGAGATGTGTTGAGGCTTGCTAGTTTCTGACCATGCGAGCCGCAGGCGAGACAGTCCGAAACTAGCACCGAACATATCTCTAGACGACCATTATACTCGCGAATGGTTTGTTTGGAGACCTTTTATCTTACCTAACGTCCGAGCACACGGATTACATGGATTTTATCCATTATTCGGCACATTTTTGGATACGCGTGTTAAGAATTTTAACGTTAAAGGACATAAAGTCCTAACTTTTTTCTTAATAAAGCACAGATTCCTTCCTATATTCGCATGTGTTAGGGGGGGGGGGGGGCGAGTCCTCCCCAATAGTAATCAAGGGGTATAGCTACCAGAGGTATTCGATCTTTTGGCATTCAGCGGGATGTTTGTATTCTCACCTATTGAACACTAAACCCATAGAGCAAACTCTGTGTTTTCGGATTAACTGTCGTCTTTGGTGTCAACAATACTCGCACCAAGACAAAGGGAATGTGGTCAAGGTGCAAAGTCAGCTGACTGTACAGTCCCCATTTTCCTTACCCTCGTTCAGATACGAAAAACTGAGATGGTCCAACATCGTGCTGCAAGGTATACTCTCAAACACAGGTATCGCCGCACTGACAAGTGTCACTCAAATGCTTACAACGCTTTCATGACCAACTCTGATCAAAAAAGGACAACAAGCAAGACTGTCATGTTTTATAAGATTTTTCACGACATTGTCGCAGTCGATTCGATGCAAATCAGTTTCTTTATCCAAACACCACACCCACCAACTCGTTGCGAAAACAACCGGGGCTTTTTCAATTCCCACGGTCCGCGCACTGACTATCTTAGGAACAGTTTCTGTCCCACCGTACCGCTCGGGAATGGAATCTCCTCCCGGAAACTGCTGTTAAGGTTACAAAATCTAACAACCTTCAAGGAAGCCATCCAGCGGTGTATTTTTGCACACCACACACACACTTGCGTCTGAGCCTTCATCGTTTGAAGTTGACGCCTTCCGGAAGAAGAAGAGAAGACATATTAGAAATATCCGCTAAAAGTTGTTTGGACATACGTGTCATATGTACCCCTCTCAGATTATTTACAGCTAACCAAATTTATTTATATTGGCCTTGTTTCATTCAAAAACGAATATAAACCAGCTAAAATAATTAATTTTAGGTTGAATTGTTACAATATGGGGGGGGGGGTACATAGGGAACTCTTGCCGTTCGTTTTTTGGGGGGTGACCATTTTCTTTTTAAACCTGACATGCCCAGTGCTGAAATTGGCACAGAGAAGAAAGAAAAAGTAATTTAAGGGGGATTTATCCGGCGCTCACCAGGTGAGCACCAAATAGATTTAGTAAAAAAAACATTTATATTTTGAATTTCGCGCGTTTCAAAAAAATCCATCACACTGACAAGCATTTTTAAATACGCCGTTGCCTACCCTCCTGCTACTAACTGTTAAACAAAACATACGCACACATCCACAAAGAACGAGTTATCGTATCGTTAGTATTTTAGCTTGTATCAGAGACGGGAATTTCCCAATCAGCACTTCAACCAGGATTTCCAACCCTAACCCTAAACATGCTGCAATTGACGATACGGGCTATTTTGGTTTATGCAATACCACAAAAGCTAATATTATGTAGTGGAATAGATATTCGGAGCCAAAGGACAACCGTAGCTACACAAAGCAATGTTTAAATATACGATCAAGAAACTGCATTGTAACAATATTAATGGTGAGCTTTAGGGACTAGCCTTGATGAAACCTGACACGATTTTCCGATACTTGCAACATTATCATGTGGCGTGTGTGTGGATGGAAGTCAACCGCTCAGTCAAGGAGGCTTAGCGGCTAGCCATATGTTTGCTGGGCCGGACCGCGGGGCATTTTTTTCCGCTATATAGCCCCTGTTATTTGATCTACACTATACGTTGTGGCTATAGGAGTAGGTACAGGCGCAAAACAACGCGCTGCACGCTGGCTACTCCCACACGAAAGTTGAGTCTGTCAAGTGCGTCGGGCGGGCCTGACCACTCTGAGGGGGCAAAATTCCCAGTTTTGGGAAATTTGTCCCTTTCAGGGGGGTCAAAAGGCCATTTTTCCCGGTCAGAGGGATAAAAAACGGCCGATTTAGCATGATTTTGCAATTTTTCCCGGGGGGGGGGGGGCAACCGTCCCCCGCTGCCCCACTGTTACGCATGGTTGTCCTACCACCAGACTCACAGGTGAGTGGAGTAACTGGAACGCTTCGACACATTTTAATTTTACCCCACAACTTTCACATCTCATATTAAAAAACGGATGCCAATCTGTATAGGTGTATGAGGCACGTCAGATTATGCAGGTGATGTAATGCGGGATTATTAATTCATTCTATTTAGGGCCAATCTAGTATTGATTGGGTTGAGAGCCTGCTAGCTTTCGCGGCTTGCTTTGTTCTGTATGTCAAACCAAATTATAACCTATGGATTCGGGCAAGGTAACTTTTTAGCAATATGGAAGTGTAATTTGTTGGTTTAAACCTTAGGTGAAATTTAAATTTCGCACACATTGATGAAGTTGCAGTGCAATGGCAATGGTCCTTTTTCGGGCCTTTGCTGAAAACATTTCAACCAAAATGTGGACATTTTGTTATCAAAAAAATTCAACAAAGATGGACCTTTGCCCATTTTGTGGAATTTGGGGGGGGGGGGGGGTACGGGCCTGCTTACATAATCATCCAAGAACTACTAAATAAGTGTAAATTAAAGTATGCTGAGATATATTGTCGCCATGAGGAAACTCATAATTGTTGTTTATTTAGTTTAACAACTTAAATATCCAAGGCGACAGCTAAAATGGCCACCTTGCATGATCTTTGAACTTATAAGTTGCCATATTTAATATTTATTGTCATTATTTTATATAATCCACAAATTATTATAATAAAATTGTTTATATGCATCATTGGAGAGTAAAGCTGCCTTCCACTGTACAACCAAGACGCCAGGCAAGAACGGGGCGGAGGAGGAAGTACGGTAACACTGACTCACGTAACAGATAAAGGATGAGAAGCACATCGTAATGAAAAATAATGGTGTTTTGATAAGGTTGGTGAGTATGTAGACTCGGACTAAATGCTCGCGTAGGTCGGAGTCTAAAAACAGCAAGCCAGGGACTTTCAAAACTTCCATTATTTTTATAACGAGTGTGTTTTGAAGGGTTTTATCTTATATACATGGATAGCGGGGTGGTCCACACAGTTGAATGGTCGCCGAGAGAGACAACAGGAAGTTGCTTTCCGCCTTGGTAATATGCGGGAAACAATGCATCACCACACATATGTCGATAGAGCAGCAGACCAGAAGGTTTTTGATTCAAACGCACGAGATACCAATATATGAACACGGGAAAATCACGAAGAAAAATATAACTCTTGCAAAACGTTGACCTTTATTGAATAAACCAAATGACCTTTGGACATTTCACAAATATCTTGGAAAGGAGAGTCACCACGCGGCATGTGACCCAATTGACTCTTTTACTCCTGGTACCTCCTGAATAATTTTGAGCTATATTTCAGTAGATTTAGAGCCAAGTTCTCACACATTTCCCGCTAACAAGTTTACGTTGTCAACAGTTGTGGACAATGTTAAAATATAATGTTATAATTAACGTTTAATATTACGTGTGGCAACCCAAAATTGTCGGCCACTTTTTTCGGTGTGAAAACGTTTATAATGGAACGTTTTCCACAAAGTTTTTATAACGTTCCCATTATATAAAACGTTTGTAAACCTTCTTAAAATCGACTGTGCTTTCATATAAACGTTATTACAGCACGTTCAGAGAACGTTCTACAAACTAAAACGTTTCTACAACGTCAAATTCAAGTTTAAACCGCGTTTCGTTCAAACGTCATCCCGACGTTAAAATAGGGGTTCTACAATGGTCATTCCAACATTAAATAGAGTAGTTTTGGTTGATTTTACGTTTGTATAACCTCCCAATAACGTTCAAAAAACGTTTAGATATTAAATAGTGTGAATTACCATTTTGGTTCTTTTCTGATTAAAACAGGGGACTGGGATTGGGATTTGAAACGTGCAAATAAGAACAGAGAAAGTTTACATACCATTCGTGCAATGTATACATTCATACAACCTTTTTAGCAATGTTTTGGAACGGTATTGAACGTAAATTACCAGTTGTTGTATTGTCTAGCGAAGTCCCAAATACGTTTCGAAAAGATTTAGATAACATTGGTAGTTGGGGGCCGTTTTCAATAGGTAAAGACCACTTATAAAAAAAAATCTAACATCGCAAAATAAGGGTCCTTTGTTTTGTAGGTTCAAGTTTTATTATCTTTAAAGTTACATGCGTGATTTCTGTATATAAAATGGCCCATGGGCAAATTTAGTACACAGTTCTACTTCCACAATTATCTAACTTCCCCTAACAGCTGCACCGATAAACAGATTTAAAAAAAAATATGCTCAATGAGAATCATATGAAATAATCATAGGGAAATATGACTAAGCTCAGGAGTGTAGCAAGATGTGCCGGTCCGGAGAAATATCTGATTGTGTCCATTTTTTTTTCTGCGCCCGTTAGATAACAAAGGTATACCCTATAACTACCCCTTATCTGAAGTAAACAAAGCTTGCCTCGGCATTTTTGTCGGGTTTTTCTCGAGAAACCATTACGACCCCTTTAAAATTCTACAGGAAAATTTGTTTTTTTATTACGGCTGAACACAAGCAAAAACCAGCAAACCCCAAGTCCAAAACTAAAGACCATTTATTACAGGTATAACTTTTGAAAGAAAGGTGGGTACCATATAGAATTCCTGCCCAAAGCTTATCTCAGGATAATTAAGGGAAGCCTTATCTCAAGATAAACTTTGTAACTCCAGAAAGGGACCGTATTTCTTGTTTCAATCATTGTTATCTCTTGGGTTAACAGAGTGTTATGTAATGGAAAAAGGTCTCCAAACATACCATTCGCGAATAAATGTCGTCTAGAGATGTGTTGAGCCTGCTAGTTTCTGACCATGCGGCGAGACATGTCAGAAACTAGCAAGTTCAACACATCTCTAGACGAACTCATTATATTCGCGAAAGGTTTGTTTGGCGACCTTTATCTTACATACACGTCGAGGAAAGGATTAAATGGAATTTTATCCCAAATTATTCGGCACCATTTTGGATACCCGTTAATAATTTTAACGTTAAAAGGGAGCATAATGCCTAACTTTTTTCTTTACATTAAAAGCACAGAGTCCTCCTATATTCGCACTGTGTACGAGTCTATCAACAATAGATAATCCCAAGGGGTATATAATCTACAAGAGGTATTCGATCTTTGGATTCAGCTGATGATATTGTTATACTCAACCTATTGAACACCTTAAAACCCACTAGGAGCAAAAATCTGTTTCGGCTTATGTCGTTTGGGTGTCAACCAATAAACTCACCAAGGACAAAGGGAATGTGGTCCAGGTGCAAAGCAGCTGGACTGTACAGTCCCCAAGTTCCTTTACCCTCGTTCAGATACTCATATAATTTCAGAATACACCATCACTGACACAAAACAAACAGAATGTTATATCATTAAATGGGTGGACTCGTGAAAAGCATTAATTTTTGGTAATGTGAGATTGCTTCCCGGCCTTTAGGCTGAAATTATGTGCATTTTTTTTTAAATTAAAAAAAAACGCGTGTTTTTTTGTTTTTTGAAATTTTTGGGGGGAAGATATCCGACGCTTGCTGAGCACACTATATATCTTCTGGTGTTCTGCATCGGTCTGCCATAAGACCTTCTGGTCCATGATTTTCATTTATCGAAGGGTCGGATGACGAGCACAATGTCACTCTTACGTTGTGACGAGTGGAGCGTCTCTTAGGGAGACCAGCTCTGTCATTGTCATAGGTATGGTCTATTTGAATTAACGGCCGATTTCGGGATTGCCTTAAAGTATACTTTTTGTCGTCGAATGCTATTTTTTAAAATGTCAAGTTTGTCATGGGACAGTCCCGATTGTGAATTTCTTACAAAAATAAAAAAAAAAATACAGCATACCTTCTTTTTGCAAAATAGTATAGAGAAGTCCACGATAATGGTTTCCCCTAACATTAATTCTAACTTGATTCCAGAGTATAACAGTATTATAAAGGTTGGAATAATCTTTTTATGTAATGACCCATTGACATATCATTCCTATACGGGCACAAAGCGACAACTAGCTATGTATTTTAAATACATCCTGCTTACGTACACCCCATGGAATAACCGTTACGCCTTGTGGCCTTCAGGCCTGACAGACTTTTTTGGTTTGTCTCGCAAATAGCTCCCTTAATTACAGGGAGTTGTGAGATCATGGCAGGTGTCCATTATGCGATTATAATTGAAATAATCCCTTCCCCAGGACAATGGTGACGGTTGTTTTACACAATCCTATAGTATGTTTCTGTTGTTATACATGACCATTATTTTTGGCGGAAGTGTCATATAGCTAGCTAGATGACAATTATCTCAAATATGGTAATAGTAGCTAATAGTAGACACTTCCGCACAAAAAAATGGTCATATATAACAAAAGACGGAAATTAGAGTTAATTATGGAATGGGAAGGGGGCTAGACGTTTATATCGAGAGTAGGGATACCTATCTCCGGATAGGGAAAAATACACTTCAGACTTCCATATGAAGATCAAGTTTATTACTCGCTTTATCCCCAGATAAGGAGGAGCCTCATCTCCAAATAACCACCCGTTAACTAGAGTTAATCCTTCATTATCTGGAGACATTAAAGCTGAACCCCTAAATAAATGCCATTGGGGATCAAACAATTCATTAAAGCGTGCTCAAATAAGGTTTCTTATCTTGAGTTAAGAACGCTTATTGAGAAAAAACCTGGATCTAAAATAACGTCCTTGAAGTGATCAAGAGTAAACAAGATGTTGCTTACGCTACTACTGCTGCTGCTGCTGCTGCTGCCTGCTGCTGCTGCTGTGCTGCTGATGCTGCTGCACTACATACATACTACTCTCCTACTACTACTACTACTACTTATACTACTACTACTATCCTACTACTAATACTGCTGAACTAATACTACACTACTACTACTAACTACAAATTATATTTAAAAAAAAAAAAAAAAAAAAAAAAAAAAAAAAGATCAAATTAATTGAGTTACACAAAAAAAAAAACAAAATGAAAATACCAATGTAACATGATAATCAAAGAGATTCAACATACATATGTTTTAGACACCTTTTGAAAGCTTTCATAGAAGTTCGTTCCATCACACAACGACACAAAAACGTCGATTGCCAGCCAGTGGAAGAGCTTAATGAAGTACTTTGCGACGCGAGTATCTGGTTTTAGGTCTTCAAGTGGCGGACGAGGACGGGGGACGGATACGCGGTGGTAGTGAGGTAGTGATAAGTGATGAGACGAAATAGATTGTAGAGATAAGCTCTTCTCTTAAGACACTTTAACATTTACAGATGAATCTTGAAAAAATTGGGCCGCTTTTGATACCATAGCCAGTGCAGTGATGTTGTAAGTAAAGGCTAAGCTTCAACTTCACGTCCAACAGGCCAAAAAATAACACATGCAGCGAAGTTATGTAGACGTTGTAAGCGACTATTTCGAGCATGATAGTTGCGAGGAAAAGACCCATTGTGCAATATTCCAGAAAATACGAGGGAACCATGACAGCCATGGTAAGAAACAAGCTCTTCATCAAATTTATGGTCGATACGCCACAAAGTTTTAGTTGATTGTGATTTTTTTGCGAACGCGAAGATGGTGGAAATGAGCAAGACAAGTTGGCGTTTGGAATATCCAGAGTTTGCACGCGTTTATATTTGAATGCAAGTTGCAGCAGCGAAAATCTCTGTCTTAGAATCAATGCATGAGTTTGAGATAATTAGCAGAAAAAACAGGTTTTGATGTCAGCAATTGCACGACAGATAGTTTGGGAAGTACTCTAATAATATCAAACGGATTGCGAGAAGAGACTGAAGAGTTGAAAGTCAATCCGCATCATACGAATGATACCTGATTCCATGCTTCCTGCCTATTTCACCAATTTGGCCAGAAATAAGCTGTAAAAAGAAGTGGTTGCTTGTATACTGACCCTTGAGGTAGTCCAAAATCGGCAATCACGGATCTGGAGGAACCAGAAATGTCGACACGTGATTCCCAATCTATAAAGCCGAAACACTCGTAAGCAGTACCAGTTATGGAAAATCTGTGTTTTAGTCGGTGGAGTTTTTAAAAATTAAGTGGAGATCTTATCTTTCAACACTGCTGCTTTCTTTATTGGTAAAAATTTCATTTCGGAAACGGTCTACGATAATTCTCCAGAATTATCCTGCACTTTTTATCGAGTTAGTTTTGCCAATAAAGTGCAAATATTTTGACAGTTCAGGCACCTTGCTATTCGCGAACAACAGAGCATACAATCCAATGGTTTCGGGTAAACGTTGGTACCTTATGACTTGGCTTCCTCCTACAGATGTTGGGTTCGACGGGTTGTTTCTAAAAGATAGCAAGTTCAAGAAGTATTAAGAGTTTGCCTTAACAACAATGACGCGTTCATGATTGTAGGTGCAGTAGCATATAATATTATTTTTATTTGCATACTAATCATGACACTTAGATAAAACATCATGGCAATATAGTTTATGTTACTTATATGACGTAAAACGTAAAAGAAAAAATAAAAAACAAGCTCTTTGCTGAAAGGTTCTAGTGAAAAATATACGTCACCACAATGAAATGTTGAGGGTTGGTTGACAATTTGCAAAGATTAATTGGAGGTACGGATGCTACCTCTAACCAACCGCGCACAAGGGTAGGTAAAGGTTCCTTACATAGGCTTAATATTTGGAAGTGTGCTCACTCGGTGAGGATGACATGATTTACAAAAACTCTCAACGGACTCACTATAAACATCTTCTGTCTTCTCATGATTCTTCAGTGAAGTTTTACGAAAAAAATGGCAGTTCAAAGGTCATATGAATATGTTTAGGGTTTGTATTCAGTCAACATTCAGATTAAATTAAAGTACTATACCACTATTACGCAGGTGGTGAACGGTTTATTAAACCGCCCCCGGTTTTAACCGGGCAGGTTAATTAAAACCGGTTAAAACATGTTTTAACCGGGCAGTTTTGACCGCCCCAAAGTGTCAAAAACGTGGTCAAAACCCAAATTTGTACTTTTAAAATGGTTTTTGTATTGGACTTTTACCAAACAGTATTGTTTTCAAAACTTTGTATTAAAAACACAGTAACTTCAAACAACATTAATATGCATGATGGAAGTCGGTGATTTTGTGCCAATATGCGTGTTGGTACGATGAACCTTCACACACTTTTGGATTTTCTACATCAAAAAGCTCATTGGTATATTGAGTTTGGTGGTGTTAGGGGTTAGAGGATATGTTTGCAAGCATAAAACATTCTAGCAATCGGTTCAACCAGGCAGTTTTTTGTCTTGGTTTTAGATCGTCTTGCCACCAAATGCAATTAGAGGCCTGTTGCATTTTTAGCCTTTTGGGGCTTTGTGATCCTATCATGAGGCCGTTGATCTTTTGAGGTGGGACAGATGTTGTTTGGGAACTTCTTGGATGTCATCATCATTTGGCAGGAGCAGCATGTCAAGCTGCAGTACTGGGGCAGGCTCATTGGTTTCCTCAATGTTGCTATTTTGTACAGCAAAATGACCGCCATTTTTTAGTGAGTTTCAGTCGTGCAGTTTTTGCACTGCTGAAGCATCTTAGTTTCTACAACGGGCTGAAGTTTTTCCAGGCTGTGACTCATAAGAGCCCCAAACAGGATTTTGGGTCTTCCACTCTAAACATGATAAAGTTGATGTCATAAGCTATATGGAGTGTAAGTAATTAAACGTTGATAATAATACAACGAGATGTAGAATTGCAATCACCAGGATACTGACTTGAGGGAGGTCAGTGATGGAATGAGATAGAGCACATTAGGCCAAGGCCAGGGGAAGGAAAAATTGTTGTAAGACAGAAAATGAGCTAATGTCATGGTCCATGGATTATCTTTAATGGTGAGTAGGGGAAATGGAGAAGCAGTATGCAGTCTGCAGGGAGGATCAAAATGGGGAAAAATGGTGTGTTGTGTCGTTGTGTATTACAAATTTAGTAATTTAGTATTTTCTTTTAGTGTGAATTATTGAATTAATTTTCAATTATTAAAAATACAATTATATTATGACCCTCATAATAGCACTCTTTCATATCCCTTGGCACTGTTTATGCATGCAGGTTCATGATTGTTCGGTTGTGACCACGTTTTCGTTTTGACCGTAAAACCAGTTTTGACGTTTAACTGGTTTAACCGCCTTCCGGTCAAAAGGCCTTTTGACCGCCTTAGAGATCAACCCTGACTATACGGCTGTGGGTTTTGTCTTTAACATTGAATAAAGATTTTGTGCCTAGTCTTTCTCCCTCATACTCTTGCTTCATCTGCGAAAATACAAAATATCATGGCAATTAACTTATAACTCAAAAACTGGTCTTAAGTTATAAGCAAGATTACAAACAATCTACACTGTTTCGCAATGAAGCACGTGACATATTGGTGTAGAAACTTATATAGGACAGATATATACGAAATATTAACACATTATAACGATAATTATCTAAAGGGTGGCCCCCCAAAAAAACACTAAAAGCGCCCGTATTCCAAGTATTATTAAAACATTGTTGCAAAATATTTATACATATAGGAAAGTTTATTCATTAAGCTTTTCAATACAGAAATCCCCGTCTGATTGGACCGAAATGACTGGATGTGAACAATTGATTAAATAAAATCACTGTCTTTTTCACTTGAAAACACGGGCAGGTTGTTTTATGCGTAAACACTACACAATATTGGTGATGGTGGTGTTACTAGTGCTCTTGAACTTTTTAGAAATGCTCGAAAATAACTTCTGGCAATGCAAAGCTTCTAGAAAATAGCGGCAACATAATCACACTAATAACAAGACAGATTCAAGAGGAACACCATGCCAGGTATCACCTTGTTTATAAGGCAAACTGGTAAAGTCATGTTAAATGTTTAGAAATCTGTTTATGATATGACATCCTGTCGGTTGTTACAAGTGAACAGAGGTTCTATATCAGTTATTTCGGACCCCGAATAAATGGGGTTTTTGTATTGAAAGCTAATGAATAATATTTCCCAATTATGTAAAACTAATTTCATAAATGTGTAATAAAACCTGAAATTGGGGCGAGCTTCTTAATGCGTCTTTTTTGTTTTTTTGGGGGGCGGGGGGAACCCTTATAGAATCAAAAATAATACATATAAACTTTCTACAGTGGCTCTTGCGTATGCCATACATTGCCCTGTCTGACTCAAATGAAAATTGAAAAGGAACCGTCAAGGTTTTTAATTGTTTTAATCCTATAATTAAATGGGTTTCATCTATTTCTTATAACTTTAAAGGAAAACTATAGTCACGATGCATTGCCAAAATAAGAAAGAGAAAAACAAATGAGTGTTACGAATCTACGATAAAAATCTTTAAAAATGTATCCAGCCCCCCAACTAACTTATAATTAAAAATAAAAGGTTAACAAGATTTATGCAACGTCCATAATTTAAAGGGACACCACACACAAGACACTATGCTTTTAGCTTCATTAGCTCATAAAATCTGAACGTTCAGAGGGTATATCATAAAGTTCATGAGTATTGCGTAAGTCGGTAAGGTAGAGTTTTTTTTTAAATGCAGATAGTTCATGCATGCATATCTTCTTCAAACAATATAGGTAACCAGAATGCTTATATTCATTGATATATACAAAACCTCCCCGTTCAGTTGTAAAATTTATTGGGTCGATGGTAACTCTAAAACACAAAAGAAAAACACCCACCCCACATAACACACACACACAACACACAATTAATATTCATACCAAATCCATAGCGGTGGAGAAATTATGTTCCACTTTATTTGGACATAGGTGAAATTGAGTGTAGGGGCCTACATGATATTTTCCTGGAAAATATTTAAGGTTATACATTAAACGTTTTGGAAATGATTAAATATTATAAATGTGGGGTGCATGCTAACTAGATAAACTATGAGGTGAATTTGTAAAAAACATACCGAAATGACAATGATCCACACAAAAATATGTCGTTTTAAAAATTGCGTCTTAATTAAAACACCGTTTTGCTCTATATTGATCGAACTTTAAATAATGATTGGAGGAGCAAAAAAACCCAAATGTTGTGGCATTTCTGTTTGTCTTAGAAGTTGAATTGACCATTTTGACAATGATATAGACAGACATTTAAAAACAAATGACTCACTACTAACCCATTTACAATGACTTAATCCAAGAGGAATGCAAGTGTATGTTTTTTTTAGAAAATATAGCTTTTATTCCATGCAGTCGACCTCTCCTATTGATTCAGGTCCACAGCGGGATTAAACATATAATAATAATTCACACCTTTGTGACTCATAACATCTGGTATTATAGCTCACGCGTCACGATATAGTTGCATCTATATTTTAGAGGGGAAAGGTGAGGGTCATTCATATAAGGTTAGGTTGGATCCGTCCTGTTAGATAGCCGTATAAAAAGTATTATCGGTTAGCAATTGGCAACGTTACAACAACAGAGGCCAGATACGTTTCATGACCGGTACTAATTGTAACTAGTTTTAAAGTAGCTTTTTAAAAATAAATAATTGGGTTTGCCTTATGTATTAACCCCCTATATCACGTGCTTTATTCCCTGGTGAAACAAAATTTACCTTACATACCAACCAAGCACGTCATGGTTACGCGTCCTGTATGCACGGGAGGCATCTGCATGTGCAAAGCCAGATTAAATATACATTATAGGCCTATCGTAGGCATTCATTTTAGAAATTAAAATATAACATAGGCTATATGATGTCCTTCGTGTTTATATCTATGTCTACATTACATAACATATCACTTTAAAGAAGGTTTCAAAACATACGTTATGGACACAACCGATAAAAACCAATTTACCCACCAGTTGACCAAATTTCATGATTACCGTTTGAAATCATGCTTGAACAGAGGATCGTTAAATAATATAATATAAGCTAATATTATAAAAATTTTAGTGAAATATTGTGTTAAATACGATTCTTACCTCCATATCAATCAGACTCGGCTAAAGGTGTATAGTGTGAAAGCCGTTTGAAATCGGGAAGAAATTATGTATACAACGTACGTGTGTCTCGTCAGTTGTAATGGTCGAGTTTTTGAAAACTATGAACGGTATTCGTTTGTGCGCATGGTGCGAATCGGGTACCGCTATGTCAACGAGCTATTTTTACAACGTTTTAAACATGTACAGCGTACTACTAAATATTTCAGGACGATGAAGACCTGGGGGGTGGGGGGGGGGGGTGCTGCTACAACGCGGTGCGAGTGTGTTTTTTCATGAGAAATTTGACTTGGGTCCCATTTTATTAATTATTATTATTAAGGTTCGTGATTTAGTATGGACGTGTAAGACGTTGTGAAAAAACGTTTTGAATGGCATAAATGATAAAAACGTGTATACAGTGACAAAAACGTTATTAGAAAACGTAATGGTTTTGGGTCCAATACAGTGTGTAGGGGGTCTATTTTTTGACAATCTTTGTGAAACGTTTACAATGTGTTAGTTTGAACCAATCGAAAACTGGCAACCATGCCTGAAGTCTTACGTACTAAACGTTCAAAAATACGGTTTCACCATGACCAATGAGATTAAAAAACGTTGTTTGATGAAGTTGTATGAAACGTGCCCATTTTACAGGACGTATTTCATTGACCGCATGTATAACGTTATAAAAAACGTTTTAATCTAACCAAGCTGAGATGGATAATCATTGGTCGAAGAAAGAAAGACGTTGATCACAACGTTTTTAAAAACGTTTCTAGAAATGAACGTCCCGTAAATAACCAATCCACAACCAAAACAAAACGTTGTGGCAACGTGTGTTGTTTGCTGGGTTGACTCCAATTAGAACTTACCCCTCTCACTGGGGGCCACACAGAGCAGGCGGGGCTCCGGCAGACATTATATTTGCAAAGTTATATTTTCTTGATTTTTCTAGTATTCAGATTCTTCGCGTATCTCGTTAGTTATTCAAAACCTTCTGGGCTGCCGGCTACTATTGTTATACAAAATTCCTTTAACTTGGACATGTGTATGATTGTTCACGCCCATTACCAACGGGGTAGAAAAAAAACAACTTCCTCGGCGACTCAGACCCGCTATCCATGTGTACGAGGTCAGTGGTACGTAACAGTGACTTAACAGTACTAACTCATCTGCGCTTCCGAGTATATCACCTATTGCAAGCCCGCGGTTGTTTAAGGAAATAGTCATGCTTCTGAAATATTTGGAACATTTGGTATGGATGGAAAGTTAAGTAAGTAGATTACAATAAATCAAAATAAAGTTGAGTTGAAAATGTCCACATTTTGATGAGTTATTTGCCTTTTAATTTTACGCCCAATAGCTTACTCAAAAACGATTCCGACAAATCACACATGCATGGCAAATGGTGACGTCAAAAGTGATGACCATGCATATTTCACCGTCAAGTTGGACCATCATATACGCGTGTTGCCACTTGCATATTCGAAGGAACTACGGGGCCTTGGGGGGGGGGGGTAGGACATGCCATCATAACAGCAACAGCCTGAATTCAAATCGGGATCAACATCCGGCGCGACTCGAGTGAGTCCTTGCAAGACTTAACGGTAGGAGGGCGCTACTTAAGCGTATCGGACGGTTAACACTCAGGGCCTTGCCTAAAGTCTAGGCCTGGCACGATATTTAAAAATCTAAAGACCGTTAATGGAAATTACACTATTTTGCAGCGGGTTTAATCGACAAATCCCGACGGATTTTGAAGTCAATATTTAATCCTTATTTATCTGATATTACTTAAGATGTATTAAACTAGGGTTTAAGAGGAATTTTGTAATGGAAATGAGCCACAGGCTTACCATGTAAATTCCACGTAGCAGTTCCACAAAATTCCCTTTGGAACAATCCCCCAACCAGCCCAAATCGAGAGGTCGTGGTTCCTACCCCCCCCGTGAACTGCGACTCGATGGTTTTTATATCAATCAATAATTAAACACAACGTGAAATGAAACAAAATATGTCATTCTGTACTATTTTCAATTTTATTATTAACTGTTCATTAATCCATCAATATTACAGTGTCAGCAATAACAATTCGAGCAAACACGATGTTTTGGTCATCACTTTGGCGTCACGGGAGAGGCATTGAAAATTGGGCGCTTTGTTATCAATGAAGCCGTGGCGCACAAAATCGCCCGTTTTTTCGTCTGTCAAAAAAAGCAAAAATTAAAAAAAATGACTCTATTTTGTAATTTTACATCAAATTGTATTATTTTTTCGGGAATTCGGATGTATGTACATATATTATGAATGTAAGTCAAACGGAGCTTGACAAAAATCTGACATATTTCCTTTAACCTCATAAGGAGTCACCTGCAAGAACTAGCTGACATTTTTCGATGACCAGGTTCATGTATTTTTGTTCTTCGCATGCTTGGTGATCTGGAGGGCAACAAAAGTCCAGTAACTAGCATATTTCTTCCGTGAGACTCTATACTTGGGTGGCTATAACACAGTACACCTGTGTTAAGTAGATAGTATACCAAACACAATAGTATGCCAGAGGACACCTGTTTAACAGAATTTCTATACCAGGTGGGCTGTTTTAGTGACATGCCATCCCATGCGCCCAACTTTAAATACATGTGCTCACCTATACTCGATTCATCTGATATGTGACCCCGTACATTCTTGCGGAGGTGAAAAATTCAATGAGGCGCAGGAACTTCTGTAATCATTGTTATTGTGAGGAATGTTAAGGCCGAAATACACCATTGTTCGTTCCATACATGAATGAATTGTATTTACGTGGCAGGTGAGTGAGTTAAATGACGGGAGTGTCCTCCAAGATAATCCGGCGGTGGCCGTGCATTTGAATCTTTCATTTTCCAATCCGACTTAATTGAATAGGTTCCAAAACTCCGGGGGACGAACGTATCAACGCGAATCGACTATAATTGAATTGTTCTGTTATCTGTTTGTGTCGTTTAGCTTCGTTTATTATAGCCACCATTTCAATAGGTACACAGTTTGTGTAAATGACTGGCGTTTAACCTCCTGCTCAGGCTCTGTTAGCAGTGTTGTACGGCGGTCGGAAAGGTGTAGTCTGTGTCACAGACTGCGAAAGAATGATCTAAATTGGACTGCATCGAGAGATTAACGTTATCAGTCCCGTCATAGAGAATGTGTTGTAATGAAACTAAATCTCAAATATCTCCGGAAAACGGAGGGGTTCTATGGAATTTAGCATCAGAGGGCCAGTTACTATGTGTTGGTTTAAATATGTATCGTAATTGGGTCTGGACCTGTAGAACCTAGCGAGAAAAATTTAACGTTTTGTCGGTACTTCGGTACTCGCAAACACGCAATCTCTAGGGACAACCATTTTTTCCCACAATGCCTTTCGGATTATTCAAGTCTGAGAATTTTCAACACTGGTTTAAAATTTTTTTTCAATTTTAGAAACAGGAATTACGTTACTTACCGGACCGCCGTACAGGTTGCTAGCAAAAGTTGTCTACCTCTGTATATCTCGATGCTTTTTTAAAAGCGTTTTTGGTCGTACCATTGGGTGGCTTTTGTTGCCTATTCTTTCCACTTTGTTGGAAAAACCCTGCATTGTTGTTACTTGAGTTTTTTTTTTTTGTTTTTTGTGCTTTTTTAAGATGATGCAAAACATGCAAATATGGGATTCCATTGCTAAATCCCATTTAATCAATCCCAATGGCTGGGATTCTAGTAGTGCCCAACATGTCTAGGAGTCAAGCCAGATAGGCTCTAACCTATCGGCACCATCTGGCAAACTTGAGAGATAAGACCATGTAAAAGAGTAGTCGACCTGATTCGCCGCTTATGCTAGCGGAACCAACGGGAAGCTATTGGAAAGACTTTTCGCACATCAACGCTGGCGTTAGTCAATGCACCTGCAGAGGAATGGACCGACTCAGTCTGTTTTTGATGATTCATGTTTCTGTCTGTGACATACGAAAGAAACAAAGTGGCGTGATGGGCTGCATGACACCGATAAACGTATACCGATCTACAACAATGATCTAGAGTGTTGTAGATTTGTTTTAATTTGATTTTGGTTTTTGATTTTTTAAAATTTGTCTTTAAGTGTGTATTATGCCTTATTTTTGTGTGTTTCTTTTTCGTTTTGTTTTGTATTCTTATTATTTAGTTATTTATTTTGTTTCGTTTCATTTGATTTTTACTTTGTGTGCTTGCTTGTGTTTCTGTTTTGTTTTGTTTTATTTTTGTTTGTATTGCAGATTAATTCAACATTCCAGGAAAAACCGATAACTCGAAGCAAAATCTGATGACGTGGCGCTAAGTATATGCCTGTTAGTTTTTTAATGCCCAAAAGAAAGAAGGATTCTACAAGAGGGATAGAATTATCGTTTCTCATATAACAAAACCACGTGTAAAGGACTTCCCCGGATAAGGAAAGAATGGCGCCCTCTATACGTTTTATGAGAATGGGTGAATTTGAAACATTCCGCAATATAAAGTGACCCCCGTGCTTAAAGTTTCCCTTTTGCTGGCTTCAAAAAACTACCATTTAATAAATACCCAAGGTTGCTTTTGTCAAATTATAATACAGGCTTCAATGGGTAATTGAAATGTTCCAACCCAGAACCACAATGCATTTATAATAATTAGCAACCATATATATGAGTGGCATTGTGGTTCTTGGGGGGGGGGGGGGAGGGCTCATTAGATATTAGACATTAGACATGATTTTATTCACACCTCATCTTCCATGGTTATACATTAATGGACCAAACAATAACGTTATAGAATTATAGTGTTTAAACAATGGGAGAATTATACAGTGTATATGCAGTATTACTATAATGAATACATAAGCATCCAAATTTAAATCTGTAATTTACATTATAATTTAGTACCATGACGTTGAAACACAGTTAAGAATTTGGTCATTTAAACCACCAACGATTATAGAAAAAAAGATATATAAAAAAAATAACATGTTGAAATAATAGTAATGAGTATGGGGAAGATGTGTGTGGGGAAAGGCCATTAAGATCAAATGAACTTTTCGCATGTTTGTTGTCTGGGCAGAACACAAAATGAATTGCCAAAAACAACCCCCCCCTCGACTATTCTCCAAAACCTAGGGCTCAGTTCAGTAGCCTTGGTAGGGACATGTTAACAGCAGCTGACCAGGGTATTTTCTGAGTTCATAATCATACTTAAAAAAAACAAGGGTGTATTTGCTCAATGACACCTATATTGAATGAAAGCTACAGAACTGCGCCATGGGAGTGAAATTTTATTAGCGTATAATGAGGTGGTACCTGTTCATGATTAATAGCTGGTTCCAGTGTCTGCTTTTGAGAAGGACTTGTTTTATAGAGATAGATCTATATATTATATATATGATATAATATATTATATATATAGATATATAATATAAATAAGACCAATCTCACAACAATAAGAAAGCACGCAAGAAAACAAAGACCTAAGCAAAATCACTTGAAACGTATTCAGGTCAGAACAAGACGGCCTTTACACAAGAACTAGGAGACTAATTTCAAACCTTAAACTTGCCAATATAACCTTAAAACAAGAACAAACAGGTGCAAGTGGAATTATTTCACTAACAATTGGGCTAATGATGATGGTTCCTTTAATGAAAAATGGACGTTCTCAACATAAGGAATTCGGAAAAGAAGGAAATGGGACCAAGTTTGCCAATGGGACAGACGCACTTGAGTATAATTGGTGCTATCTTTAGATGTATTAAAACTTTATGGCTCGTACTCTTTTTAAAACTTGCGGTTTTGTTTACGTTGCCAAAGTTTAATATATTTAGATATAATATATATATAGAGTGATGTACGATAGTATATATATATATATAGATATATATAGAATATATATACTATATATATATAGAATATTATATATTAGATATATATATATATATAACCCGTTCTTCTAAATATGAAAATCCGCCAGCACACCTGGACTGGAACAAAGCTATGTATATCATGAATGTAGCTAATATAGTAGTAATGTACACCGCGTGTCATACAGTGTCGTGTGACGGAGTTCCACCATTCCCATTTTCTATTGGTTCTCCATTGGATGCTGTATGCATCATTGTTTCAGCACGTACCCAAATGGCCTCGTCTACAGATCCACGGTTTAGTCCGTACATGTTGCTATGGTAGCTAGGACACTATCCGTGGGGACAATCAGTTTCTTTACACCGGTATACAATATGGAAGAGGGTGGTCAAAAGATGCTCCTATGTTACATTTTGACAAAATGAGTTGTTGTATTTTTTGAGTTGTTACTATATTGTACTTAATTTACCAAGTATCTTATTTCAAAATGTGCTGGGACAAATTCAAGAACTTTAAACCCCTCTATCTCAAAACTGATTTAATGTAACAATAGGAACCTTTGCATTTGGACTACATCTTATATTTTTCTCTTCTCTCTCACATGTCTTCCTGTCTGCTCTCTACTCTCTCTCCTTTTAATGGTTTGCTCAAAAGAATACTTGGACAGCTTTAACAGTGAGCAAGTTAGTTACTTTTTTATGTAAATCTTTATGCTAGGTACACAAACGTCAAAATAAAAGGCGCATCTGGATTCAAAAGAATACTACCCACAGAGGTGTCGAAGTGAAATCCATTCCAGGGTAAGTATAATGAATTAAGTCACGATGGTTAATATATATAATATAATATTTATATATTACTATATTATATAATATTAATAATATATTATATATATATAATATATTATTATATATTATATATATATATATACTTATATAATATTAATATAATCATTATAATATAATATAATATAATAATGTCTATCAGGAGCAGACAGAAAAGTGCCTCAATACAGTTAGGTAGAGTATAGTAGATAAGCAAATATAACACTTACTACATTAGTATGGTGTAACAATGGTTTCACGCATGCATTCCGCATGATACAGTCGTTCAGTATCCCAACAAAACGCTTATAATCGTCATCGACATCATCACCATGTAGTATTTCCGTCCAATTCATACTGTTAGTTTTTCTTTCAAATGATTAATATTATCTCTGTAAAATTCTCGTTGGGTATGAATGGACTTACAGAACCTGTTTCTTTGGGGCTTTCTTACATTTTGTACTTGTTGTGACAATAGTTGGAAAGTGATCAGTTAAATAGTTACCACAATTACAGAAGAGAAATTCATAGTATGGTTAAAATATATCAATTAATGTTGCGCTATGCTCGGTACTTCTGTTGGCTTTGTAATGGTTGGTAAGACTGAATATGACCCAGAATCATGTTTAGATAGTCATGAGTTGGTATATGAACCTCTCTTTCAATAGGTCTATGTTAAAATCTCCCAGATATACAATAACTTATTTTAATTCCTAAGAGTTATTCATAAATTGGTGTACTGCCTCCGTAAAATGATCAATGGAAGTATGTGACCTAAATTACCCCCACCCACAATAGTACTTTTTGGTTTTCTAAGTTGATTGCAATAAAACAAGATTAGTAGTTATTTGTGGCAATACTAAGATCTGTCTTGTTTTTTGTTAGCAACCTTCTGGAGATATGTACATCCGCCCCACCTTACCACGGTTAACTCGTTTGTGTTACTTAAAATCATGTTACCCAGTCAATCACAGTATTGATGCGGAATTCCTTTTAGTGAGTTTCTGTTAGGCCAATAGAGTAAAATCATGAGGAAAATCTTTAAGCATTTCTTTTATTTTCAAAATTGTTCTTAACTTCGAATATTAAATTCAATATTGAAAAAGTGTGTAAAGCAAGTAGATTGTTGTCTTTTACCTGCTGAGGTGTAAGTACTCTGCATTGATTTGCATAAGTCATTACCATAAATTACATCAAAATTCATTGCGTTAATATTTGATGATCGAAACTCATTTCATTCATATTTGACATATTTCCTAATGAGGCTTTCAGCTTCACGACTTTCATTGAATCGAG
>JAMKCH010051703.1:0-10426 GCA_023653785.1 Ophioderma brevispina
CAGTATTCATTATAAACACGTATTGTATGTGTCATATTCATCTGCTTTTGTAAACAAATTAATAAAATTTATACAAATATAAATGACTTGATGTAAGATAAAGCTATAAATGTGTCTTTGATTCCTTTTACTCTACAAAAAGTATCAAAATTTACACCTTCAAGCAATAAACAGATAAACTCACAACTTATTCCACTTAACGTTTTCGAAAGTTGTTAGTCCAATAATTCACAAAAACCCAGGGTTTCAAGCTCTAGACATACGCTTTGGATACCATTAGTGTACTCTAACCAGGTGGGCCGATGCTACAATGGAAATACAGCAAAATACTGTAAATGTTATGTCCAATTACAGGGGCGTATAAAAACGACTACAGGGCTGGAAAGTTTATTCGAGTTTTTTGAGAATCAACCTTATCATACATGCAGTATTATGAAATGTCAATTATACGATGAAGTTACTAAAGTAAATGCAAAAAGGTTATAAATTTACAAGAAAATTCTGGCAGCAAGTCTTCTAACAAACCCCGTAAAATATAGCTCTTTTCACAGGGTTCCAATCAAATTATTAAATGTATATTTATAGTTGATGTATTATATTTTACATTGAGTCTGAATATTGAGTAACATCAATTCGAATACAAAAAATAAAAATTGTAGAACCTCATCATTCATCTTTGCTATCTTCACGGGCAAATTATTTGCCTGTAAGAGACAAATGACACCTTATAACCCGGGAGCTAGCAACAATTTGTAACACATCTCAAGTACAAAAGGTTTGAGGATTAAAATATGTTGCAGATGACAGGAACCAGAAACGCGATTTTAAGTGCCGCAAGTGGTGCCTTAAGGAGGAGGGGCCAAAACAAAGTTTGTACAGGGGTCAAATTGGTAAATTGATCCAATCAGGTTGGAAAAAGCACACAATTGATAGGTGTATAACCATAAGGGATTAATAAAAGGTATAGTGTATATGTACAGCCTAAAGGTTCAAGAGTTTAGGCTAAAAAACAGCAAAATCAATAAAAGGGTCACTTTCAGTTGTACAGGGGTCAAAATTTTAAAATTGCTCGATTTGGATAAAAATGGTGCAAATTATTGGTGGAGTCATTGGATGGTAAAATTAGGAATAGTTTGAGTGTCTCAATGCTGATAAGAAGAAAGTAGGGGGTAAACAAGATCAAGCCCCATGGAATGCAATGCGAAGTTTGACCTCTGTGCCCCTACATCGGGAACTAGCATTTAAGACAGTCAAAACTATTCCTATTTTACTCCTATGAACTCCACCATTAATTTGGCAACATTTTTTATCCAAATCGGAGCGACTTTAAAAATTTGACCCTGTACAAAACTGAAGGTGACCCTTATTATTGATTTTTGCTGTTTTTGCTATAACTCTGAAAACTTTAGGCTGTAAATATTACAAAAATATACCTTTTCTGAATTTATGGTTAGACTTAGGAACATTATACTGGTGTGCTTTTCAACATGATTGGTCAATTTACTACCCAATTGACACCTGTACAAACTTGTTTTGGCACCATCTCCTTATAAGGAACCCTCTGCAGGCACGAAGAATCACGTTTCCAGGGGTTCCAGGGTCAGTCTGTCCACAATTTCATAACTCAAACCTTTGTACTTGGAGGTGGTTACACAACAATGTGTCTAGCTCCAGCGGCTATTAGAAAAAATCAGACAAAAGCATAGTCATTTCTAGCGCCTCGGCATCCAAAAGTATGTTAACATGTTGAACAATACCGACGCCTGAGGCGATCGATCGATTCTTTTTGTGTACGCCAAACAGCTCAATGTGCATTCGTCTACTGTTGACATAGAAAAAGAGGACGTTTTTTTAGTTTTTGACAAAACAGACCAAGCACTTTGTAATAAACTTGACAAGGAAAAACAAAGGAGAATTGAATGGAAAGCGTGCTCACAATGACGCCACGTTTCAATGTCCACCTGTCCACATAAAATCATTTACAATACAAAATTAAAAATGTTTCAAAGTGTAGATATGCAGTTATAATTTCGAAAACTCAATCGCCGATATCTCGCAAAATGTGACTTTTGGGCGATTGGCTGTTGGAAGATTCGTGACCGATTGGACAGTAGGCAGAGGGTGTGGGTACGCACATCTTTCAGATGTCAGTGATTCTACTGTTGTGTGGCCCTGGCAGTCCTCCGCCTGCCGATCACATTTTTATGTGTGACTTATGTTAATTCCAAATGTGTGATAAATAAATAAAAATTCGCGACCTTATTATAAAATCCGGATCCGAAACTTTTGTTCTATACAGTATCCTATAGCACTTTTATACTATACAGAAATATTTACTTGACGTCACAAACTGACAAATCCGAATCAATCTCAAACTTTGGAATTGACAATTTGACTGACTTTAGCATGGTGGGACTATTTGTAATGGATACACACAAAAAAAGGGATATTTCAAATTCTGAGTAGCCTTTAATATTACCCATAGAAAAAAGTCATTAAAGATTAATGAGAATCACCAAGGCGATAGGCCTATTGTCAGTTACGGAAGGATACAGTTAGATAACATCGCCGCTTATCTCACGTTACCAATCACTACTTTGATTGTATTCTTCATGAAAGATTCTGTTCCCTTTGAATGAATTATCTTCAATGGGCTGTAATATCCCAATAGACCAGTTAAACAGCAATGTTTGTAAACATGTTAGGGCCTGGTATACTTGAACTAGGTTGGCCTGGACTGTTACACACTGGCAATTGTATCTGTTAGAGTTTTAATACTAATGGCCATAACGAATGGCAGGCATGGATTGGCAGTCACCAAAAGAAAGTGACGTAGGATGTTAACGGTTAATGGAACAACCGGGTGTGAATTAGAAACTATTGATTTTCTTCACGGGGTGGTATTCAGACTGTTACTTGTTACGTAACCTTCATTGCGGGTTTGTGAGTGTTGGTTCACTTCACGTCCAATTAGGAAGCAAGGCAGGTCACATTTTGATTTACTCGTCCACTTCTATAGGGCGATTGCACGGCAGGTCAGTATAGGTTATCTTGGTCAGACCTGGCTCCAGAACAACCCAAGCATGCAGACGAATAAAAGGAATCACCTGTAGAATAGATGAAATGTTTCAGGTGAACCAGGTCCATGCATTGTATTCTTTCTTCATGCTTGGATACCGAGGACAAACAAAAGTCCATCAATATAATTTACCTTCCGTGCAAGGGCGGGCCTATAACTAGTACACACAATTAGCTGATGTTGATAATTATGTCGCAACAGCAACAAGGGGAGCCAACCGGCTACCAAGGCTGATATTCAGAGCATTATTGAAGCTTCGGTAGCGGTTGGCGCGCCAGAGTGATCAAAAACTAGCCGGAATGTGAAGACGGGTTGCCGAGTGGCAGGACAACAAAGGGTTGGCATTGGATGAAAGTTCAGGAGAAGGCGGTAGGGTAGCACGTTGACGGACAAGAAAAGCAGAGTCTACTAAGAAGAAAGTGGGGAAACGGGAAGGGCGCCAACCAACGACAATTTGAATTCAACCAGCAAGTGTTCAGCTAAGTGTTAATGTTTTGTTGTTAAATAATCTGTAAAAAATCAGAGGTTTGCTGCGTAATCGCCTTCTTTAACCTACATAGGCGATATGGTAAGTGGTATGGTTGTAAAAATAACAATGGCCAGACCGCATGTGTTCAGAGTGTTTCTGTGTATTTATTTGTAGTCTGAATTGGTTAGGGAAGCGAAGAAAGATCCAATATGTTCGGTTGAACAACCGGGTGTGACTTAGAACATATGATTTTCTCACGGGCGGTATTACTGTTGTTACGGTAACAGTCATTGACGGGTTGTGAGGGTTGGTGTCACTTCACGTCAGTTCGGCAGCAGAGGCCAGGTCTACTTTTGATTTATTTGTAGGTTTTATTTATTTAATTCAAATGGGTTGACAACGTAGGTTTAGTAGTTTTGGAATTGTTGTGGACGTTAAGAGATTAAGTGGTAGTGATTTTAGTAATTTTGGTTAGAGTAAGTGAATATAGTAGTGGGTTATAATGTCCTCGTTTATTGTTATGTGTTTTCGATTTTTCAGAGAAATAGAAGAGTTGATAAATGCCGCCTTTAGAAAACAACAGAAGGGTCAATTGCTGCTGAAAAAGCTGAAAGAAGCACAGAAGGTGTTGCAGAGCAGACGAAGTTGATACCGGTAGCTGATTCTAGTGTTGTTTCGGCTGGGACGGCAAAGTGTCGGAATTACGAGGCGCCATGACTGGCAGCCGGGAAGATGATGACGACAGCAAAATCACTAGAGCGGAAAACAGAGGCGGGCCGGAAGCTCAAGCAGAAGAAGGCGGCGGCTGCAACGGCGAGCCAGGGCGAAGAAGGTCAAGCGAGACAGTGAAGTGTCTTCACTTCCTGATTTTTTTCGTCCCCAATACCTTGGTGCCAACAGAGGCCAGAGTGGGAGATCTGGAGGCTGCTTCGTGTGCGGGAGAGCTTCAGTCATTGGAAGAACTGTCCAAGTCAGCGGGCAAGCACGGCACATCAAACCAGCCAAGTAGAGTTAAGGGTACTAATGTATGTGCAATCTGATGATATAAAAATTTTTGTTGAGTACGTCCGCTATAGATAGTCGTATATAGTAAACGATTATTTTGAATATGCGGAACAAAAAGGGGTACCAGGGATCAAGTAGCTGGCAGGTTTGAGCGAGCGTTTTGATTTCTGCAAAGGGATTGGGGCTCCCTGAATTTATTAATTCGTCAGGGTGGGCTATGTAATCCCCTTTCAAAATAGACCTCCATCAATGATGCTAGAAATAATAGATCGCACAAAGATCAACAAGGAATTTGTTTCTCAAGCGATAACAGAATTGGTGGAGCTGGATACAGTGCGGTATGTAAGAAGAAACCGGCAAGTGTAAAATCGCCTAACCGTTCCGTGCAGGCAAATGGTAAGAAGAGGTTAATTCTTGACCTTAGGCAGGGGTATAAATAACAGTTAGAGAACGTTTCAGTAAATATTGGAAGATATGAGGACCGCACTTATTTTTCTTCAAAAGCGGTTATATAGTGTAAAATTTGATTTAAAAGAGTGGTTATCATCACATAGATATTGCGTTAATAGAGAGTTCCTTGGTTTTTTCTTGGTCCCGTGACGGTCATACTAATGAGTTTTTCAGAAGATAAGCAGCGCCTTTCGGTTTTTATCTTCAGCGCCATACATTTTTACAAAGGTGGTGAGACCATTAGTTAAAAAAAATGACGAGGGAAGGCCAAAGCAATAGTATATTTTTGGATGATGGGCGGGATTTGCTCGTGCTTTACAGAAGCAGTCCGTTATTAGCGTGTTGGAAATAAAGAACGACCTTATCATTTCAGGGTTTGTTGTACTAAAATGTGCAAAGAGTGTTTGGGAGCCGGTGCAAAAAGTTCGAGTGGTTGGGTTTTGTATTGATCTTGAGGGGAGGGGGAAGTTTTTTTTTATTTCCGGATAGACGTATCCAAAGTATTCAGACGGGAATAGACGACATCTTGTTGAAGTTTAGCAAACGAAGATTATTTACAGCAAGGATGTTGGCTGCTTGGTAGGTAAGATTTAGTCTACCAAACTTGGTTACTGGCCAATATGGGCGGAGGATTATGACAAAGGGACTCAAGGTATGTGTTGAATCTAGAATCTGCTTGGGATTATCCAATTCGTTGTCTCTGAAGCAGTTATGAGATTGACTTTTGGAAAGCATAATGTAGGAAATATGAATAGAGCCACTATTGGTCCCAAGGCAGTATGCTCAAGGATTGTGTTTTCTGATGCCAGCTCATCAGGATACGCTAGGTGGGATTGTCGTAAAGTAAATATTGGAAAGGTTGGGATCTGTAGAAATGCAAAAGAGTTCCACTTGGAGAGAAACTGAAACGCAGTGGAACTAGTTCGTAAATCTATGGTGAAATGAATTGTCAGCCGAAGGACAAGTGGTCTAAAGCAACCAGGTGTCGAGAGAGAAGATTGCAGTACAGAGAAAGTAGAAGAGTGAGGTTGCAGAAATTGCGTTAAAACATATGCAAAGGGTATGTTGGAAAACAATATTCAGTTGGAGATGGGGTGGTTCCAAGGTCTCAAAATGACAGAGCAGCAAAGCTCAGTAGAATTTTGGACAGAGACGATTGGAGTGTCTCGGATCAAATTTTTCAATATTTTGATGGTCTTTGGGGGCCCTCAAGCTGTAGATCGTTTTGCTTCATATTACAACAAGAAGATATTCGATTAATTCCAGGTATTGGAAATCCTGGGTGTGAAGACATTGATGCTTCTCAGTCAACTGGGCGGTGTGAGAACAATTGAGGTAGTTCCGCTATTGTTCAATTTATATCCAGAGTCATTTTATTCATGAAGGAAATGAAAGTACAGAGTACATTGATATGACATGTTTTTTACTCAAGCGCCTATTGGCCGGTGCTCTTCCCAGATGGTTTTACTCCAATTAGAGCAGTAGTGGATATTTATGAAGTCCCTGGCATCCAGGCCTAATTCATTCCCGGTAGAGGAGGGGAATGAGGAGTTTGTCAGGGAAATATTGGTAGAAGCAAAATTCTGGCAGTAAGATTGGACTTTAGGTGTGTATGTTATTAAGATAGTATATTCAAGAGCTGGATGTTGTGCTTTGCACTTGAAGGTTGCAGTAATCTTCAATAGTGGTGGTATTTGGAGTCGAGATCATGGAAATGGGATTGCAGGAACTGGTGTGTTGCACTGGATAATGAGTTACCTGGTTATTCTAGTAATTAATGCAGAAATAGGAGCGACCTTACAGTGACGTTATTCTTTGCGATGCATAAATGGTAGACATTGGCCAGGCTAAGTATAATAAAAACATTTTACCAGCACGTTCCTTTGTATAGCATTATTATTGTAACTCAACTTGGGTCAGTCAGCCAGCTCGCCGGACACCCATTACAAAAGCTGTAGCTGCAATTGGGTGGGCTCACCAAGGTTGAAGGGTGGATGATCAACGTCCTCATACCTAGTACAATTTACTCATGAGGGTCTCTTAAGAGAAAATAGCAAGCCTGTGCATAAAAAAAAGAGCCACTTACATCGAATATTGAAATCATTAGTTCTCCTTGTATATTCTGATGGGATAATCACATTAGTAATTTATGAACATTAGAACCGCGTAGCAATGTGTGTGTTAGCCTACGCTGGTTTCCTTCGTTTTCAACGAGCTCCGAAACATTAGCTTCAATCAGGTGACTTTTTACTGCTGAACGTCTAATCTGTTTATTCCATCCAGTAAAACTGATGTATTGATTAGGATGGCCGAAACGAAAATGTTCTCATCAGCAGCATAGTTGATTCTTCCAAACCTTGTCCAGTGAGAGTAATTAGTGAATATGTAAATTTGTTAAGAGTTCAGGTCCATCCGATCAATCATTTTCCCGTAGGTTTGGCCAAAACTAGAGGGGTGGTATAACTTAGGGGCAACCAGCCAATTTCTTACCTCGTGCAAGAGAACTCAATCTTGGCCACTTTAAAAGCCAATTGTGGTGATGTTTCAAGTTTGGTATTCAAGTTGCGTGCAGGTGGGCGCATTCGGAAGCAGAGCAGCTAAATGCCAGGGTCTTGATCGCTCTTCTTAAAGCACGGGAAGGTGGAAAACTGATGTGCAAAGGATGGCTATGTTCAGGAGAGTAGTGAGAGGTATTATTCAGTTCACAAGCCTTGGCCTGTAACATATTAAGGAATTTTGTACATAAATTATGGCATTTTCTCTAATTAGTAGTTGTGTAATTACAGGCTACAATTTTTGAGAGACAGCTGTTGAGCAGTGAACTAGCAATTAAGTTCACAAATAATATGAATTTGAAGCTGTTTGAGCTTCAGTTGCAAGTAGAAATTGAGCTGTTGAGCTCGGATGTGAAGTTATATAATGAAATTCTTTCTTTGGCTCTTGGAAATTTATTATAGGGTTCAAGTTGTTGTGTTTGTGGTGATCTCAATTGCCGGGCATAAATTGTCTCAATACGTTTTCAAAATGCTTAAAGTGATTGTATGGTACTTTCAAGTTAAAGTTTTTGCGCCTGTGGTTGTCCGAGAGGTGGTTAGTAATTTTTGTGTTTTTAGAGGGAGGATGGAGTTGGAAGAGTGGTGCTGACTGAGTTATTTCGGCCTCGATCAGACCCCAAGTTTCTCATCCTACATTGCTCGGACCAGGGTGAGTTTTCGTGGCGGGGGGGCGCAGTAACAGTGCGAAGAGTAACACTTCTAATCCCCATGGTAGGTTGTCCCATTGTATTAGATAAAATCAGGAATAGATCCTAACATGGTAGTAGTCAATTTTGGCCTTGATTCAGTGTACTCACAAGTACATTGTCTGCCTCTGGGTTTGCTAAAATAACACTGGCCAGACCGCATGTGCGTCAGAGTGTTTATGTGTATTTTTGTAGTTGAATTGGTGAGGGAAGAAGAAACCTCTTCCCCCATTGGTTCTTTTTATTGAGGTGTCTTATAATATTACACCTTCTCAAATCCTAATAATTCTTTCTTTGTACTATATGTTGAATTGACATTACTCCTAGTTGTAGATACGATGCTTAAGGGTTGCAGATCTTTTATGAAGCCTGTATGAGAATGGTATCGCTTCCATTTTTTTCCCGGTATTATTCATATTAATTCATTATTTTAACGTTTTTTTCTATTTTTCCATGTTCAAATTAGGACTGTATGCTACTCAACTTTGCCTATTTTATTCTTTATTACTCATGTCTTATATGCATTATCAAAGTTCTAAAACATTTTCTGCTGTAATTCTGGCCATATAGATATTGTTTTCCATTATGGCATCAGGTAATGACCTTTTTTTATCAGCCAGTGATGCCCGATAATGTTGCCTTAACGGGTTTTTTTATTATGATGGCATGGTTTTGGGAACCGGGCACTTTGAAACATGGAACCGCAGATATTTGGGCTTGTTTACAGTAATCGATGCGTGTTCTTATCTAATGTATTATTTTTTAAAGAACTGTATTAAAAGAACTATTTTTGTGTTAATAATTTTATTCGCACTAATAGGCCCGATCATAAGCTCATAAGGTCTAAAGTGGGACATGGCTGATAACAACTGATTTTTTTCAGGATAGGTTCCAGGAGTGTGTAGAATAACATTCTAAAAGTCCCCATAAATCCCAGTTGTGGAACTTTGAAAATCCAAGATGGCGTCCAAATGGCCGCATTCGCCCATTTTTATCATAACTTTGCATCCAGATGAGCATGAGCCATGAAAAAAGGTTGGTCCTAATCATATGTTTTAAGTTACACGAACTCTAATAAACGTTTACCCCTAGTAAAACAAAAGCTTCTACATAGCCTAAACCAAGATGGCGCCCAAAATGGCTGCCATCCCATTTTCATCATAACTTCGCATCCCGATTGGCATGAAACAATTAACAAGGCGTCTACAAATATTTTTTTAAGGTACATGAAATCTAATTAAAACTGTTTACCCTAGGTAACAAAAGCTTCTACAATATTATAACCAAATGCGTCCAATACAGTTTTAATCAAAAATGGCCCACATTTTCAAATAAATTTGCCTCCAGCATCATTGTAATTCTGTGCAAAGTGTTCAAATGATTTCACAGGGCTCCAATAATTAATACACGTGTTTTCCTCGGGACTCAAAACTTTTAAGTACCTAACTAAACATCAAAAACATTTACATAGATTGTACTATACCTTTTTGGGATCAGCCTACTTCATTTGAGTTCACCGCTCTCGTGCCATCGCCTCTCCTCATCCTCATCTATTGCTAGCGCTGTTTACGGACATGACTGGCGCTGCTTTATTCACATCGCTACTGCGCATTAATTTAATGCAGCTTCTGATGGTCCAGCTACTGCCTTTATTCTGGCAACAGTGGGTCTCACATACATTTTCTATAAATCAAGCTGCTTTAGTAAGAGATAAAAGGGTTTGCATATTTATCTAAGGGCTCATAATGTATCCTCGGCCGGAACAATTAAAATAATGGCTCGGCTGCGCCTCACACATTTCCATGATTTTTTTCCGACCTCGTACACATTGTTCTCTTCGCGCGTAAATGATACTGCCGGTCACCCCACCCATAATATTGAAAGCATTAGTCCCTTACCCTGACGACAAATCAGCACCGTCTCACAACCTGACATCTGCATTAAAGAAACCTAGTTGATCTTTGGTAGCTTAGCTTCCTTATATCACAATGTGGAAAAATCGTTTTAATACAGCCTTGCTGCGTCATTACATAATATTTGTAGAATCACTTGCTCGAGCCTGTTTGACACCTATGCCCGCCAAGCATTTCACAACATAAGTTGTAGGAATCTGTTCTTATTGTTTGCTATTTCCAGGAATGATTCCTGGGGGGGCCCCCCCCTAGTGGTCGTTGGCTTGGCA
>JAMKCH010051704.1:0-10362 GCA_023653785.1 Ophioderma brevispina
TTAAAACTGAATCCCCACGTTATAAGCTTTACTTTAACATAGTTTACGCCTTCCTATCATTTCAAATAAAGAAATAGGAAAACGCCCAATGGCGCACAAAATGTGTTAAATTGAATCCCCAAGTTATAAGCTTTAATTTAACCATAGGTTACCCTTCCTGTCATTTAAAATAAAGAAAATATAAAACGCCCAATAGGGCGCAAAATGTGTTAAAACTGAATCCCCAAGTTATACGCTTTATAACTCTACGTTGCCTGATCATTTTCTTACTTATAACTCTCCTATTTGGTACTCACCCTTTATCTAATCCCTGCAACGTTTTAACCAAACTCATCTCCCATTAAAAAGCAAGTCTTCACAGAGACTAAATCAACGAAATGCTTTTTTTAGGGCCCCGCCATTTCAAACATCAAATGAGTTATTCTTTGTCTGATATTGCATCGCATTACACCACCCAACACTAAACTCTAAACGTCCAAAATTAATAGTCAGTACGGAGAATCATTGGTCATACAAAGAACGCATTTCATGAAATGAACCTTCATCTAGTAGAAATAGACTCCCTTCGCATTTTGGGGAGAGCAGCTGGTTTGCTATGTCGGGTCGCTCGCTAAGGCGACCCGACCAAAATCAGAAATAACCCATCCAGTGGAGTTGATTCTTCAACTCCAACGGTTTTTGGAATAAGAAAATTTCCTTGACAACATAAATTCATTTATTCGTCTAAATTTCGCTTTTACGTGTTAACCCAATGGCGACGTCTGAAATTGGGATTCTTGGCCGCCCTGTTGCACGTAGATCAGGCACCTATACTATACAAGGCAAACGGTTTCAAGATATATAAAGAATCTCAACTTTTTTTTTGTTAGGTAGTCGGGGACGGGCTGTAAATCGCGAGCCAAAAAAATTATCACTATTAAAAAATTAATTCAATTTATTCAATCTTTTTTTTTCAGTCCATTTCAGCTTTCCCGTAATTTGAGGGTTTTTCTTTTCGCAGGGGAAAACGCAGTCGTGTGACGTCCATTTCAACAACCCCTGTGTTACTAAAAAATATCTTACGCACTTTCCTCCTTAATTTTTCAATTATATGGCTAATTTTTATGATTTGGGGGTTACATATTTGTGTAGGACGAGTCTATTATAATATTGTGGCTGAAAGTAATCTATTTTTAAACAAATACCAAACTACTTACTAGTCTACGCTGTTAACACTATTTTCTTTGCCAAAGAAAGTGATCCGTCTTGGCCGACGTCAGTTTTCAATGTTGATTACCTTCGGAAAGGGAATTTTGTCCAAATGGTTGCTCGAAAAAATCCACATTCCGTCATGTCGGATCAGATTCAGAATTCTACTACAGGTAAAGCTTTCAGTATTTATAATGCTGTTTCTGTAATTTACCTTGGAAAAATTGGCGTTATTAAAATAGAAAAACTGTATTTTTTCTTAGATTAGAAATCGGAACACATGAACAGAGACGAATGCATGAATGCATGTACGCCGTGCCAGTGCAGTCTGAGTCTCGTGAATTATGCCAATTCATTATTTTTCATGGTCATAGATCTAGTGTAGCTTGATGTATAGTTACTATTAGTCGCCATAGCGATTTGGTCATCATTTTGCAGTGTTTATTGTAATCTTAATGATTTTTACGAGAGCACTGCTCCAGCAAATATGGCATGCACACAATGTGTGTCCAGGTGGTTTGCTTTTCATCACCACTTCATGATGCAGTTTCATATTTGGAATCATGATTTCGTGGATTAAAAAATGCTTGGACAGGAGAAACGCACTAACTGATGTAAGCGCATCAAGCTACGCAGAGCCTAAAAATTTATCTCCATGCCAGAACAAAATAAACTTGGTGTCTAAATCTGGAGATTATGCCAGAGGACCAAATTTTCTGAAATTCAATTTTTGATACAGTTTATGTAGCTATGTTACACTTGACGCGTGTAGACGTTTTGTATCCTGGGACACACAAAAGAAGCCCAACTTCACAACCTCACTTGCTGAGTATTGTCCACTTCTTCCTCCAAAAAATCATGAAGATGTTTATTAATCCCGAGAGTTGTATATCTGTCACATTTCCTGACATGGAAGATGTTTAGGCGTACAGTGATGATCTTTCTCGGAGGCGATTGCGCACGCTTCAATTGTCGATCGCCATTTTAGCTCAAGTGACCCGGAAGAGACGCTGCATCATGGTCTTTAAACTTGCTCAATCCTGCGTAAATAAATTTGACCGTTTAACTTGGTGTTTAAACAGCAAAATGTGACCCAGGAAAGGTCAGAAATGACGTCAAAGTGTTTATCGGAAAAAATCCTGTAGGTATTACAGGAAAAATTATTTTTTTGTGTGATAACGACAAATTATCCAATTTGGGTGCATTTATGACATATTTTAGCATGTAAACCTTGCGGGGATCTGTTGAGCCTTGATTTTTAGGTTTTTTGGGAGTTTTTTCCACAATAAAATTAGGCGGCGGAAAATGTGAAGCGAGTGAGAGTCTTTTTTTTTTGTGGCGAAAAATGGCGAGCGTTGTGTAAATAAAATAAACCAAATTGGTGTGCTGTGCAAAATGGCGACCCGCATGTATGAGCCACCGTGCGTTACAACCACTTGGCTACTATTGGTGATGTTTGTGTTGGCAGTTGGTCGTGCAAGGCACCGTAACGTGTCGCGACGTGATATGGTGATGACAGATAACAAACGAGACGCCAAGGTTGAAGGACAATATCTCAAAGAAAGGAAGGGGATATTTAATTAAAGATTTTTTCAATACTGGCTTTCTCTGAGATTGGAATTTTATATATCATCAATTTCATACAGTAAATATTTTTGAAAATTAAGTGTAATATAGCTACAGTATGGATTTGTTTGGTGGATGTGATAAAATGGTTTTTAAAATTGACAAATTTTTACTACAAAGTTTGGACCTCATTTGGAACGTTCCAATTCCAATTTGGAACCAAACTTGTTCACAGCAGCGGCCCATTAAAGGAATGGACAACCATGGTTTGGCAATTTTTGGGTTTCCCCAAAACTTTTGTTTTGTCGCGTTTTTTGAAAATTTACGAAAAAAATACTCGAGTTAGGTGTACTCCCAATATCTAATTTAATATCGGCTGTGTCAGGTTCTTTGAATTGCGGCGTACCAAAAGTGACTTTGGCTCTAGATTTTATGATTGTCCACCGGACAACTGTAGTATAATTTGGTTGTCCGGTGCTCAATTGGGTTGTCCCGGGCGAACGGACAACAATTTTCGAATGCTGGTCATAGGTGCAACTATAGGTCATTGGAGCGCCCACATCTATCTTTGAATATAGCGGCGCGAAAGCCGCGAACGGCAAAATGCGGTATTAGTGTTTTGTTCCGACTTCCGCATTCATTCACAGCAGAGATCACTTCGAAACTCCTAATCTAGCTGAGGATGACAGATCCCCTTATCACTTAGTGTTGGCATTATTTGAGTACGCGCAAGCAGACTTTAATAAACTCGGAATGGTATCTAAAAATAAATTTACCAATTGCCTTTTATAATACTTTAAAGTAGATTCTAGAAGAGCATCTGCTGCTCCACAGCATAACACAGTTTAAATGAGTCAAAGTGTTCAACCCTGGTTTCTGCAAATTGAATGTTGTTTATTGGGAGGAAATCTGATCTGTCCACCAGCCCTAAACGTGCACATTGTCCCTCTCACACGTGGTGCAAGTCCCGTACTAATTAACGCTAAAATACGCTAATTTAAAGCCCCAATTTTGCCCGCTTTAAAAATGGAATTCCGCTTTTTTTTCCGCTTTTGTAATTTCCCGAAAATGGCATTTTCCGCATTTTAGCTATTTGCTTGAAGATGTATGGCTAAACCTTCGAACCCCTACACAAACTACAATAAACCTGTCAAAATCGCGATCGATGACTCCGGCTAATATGCAGAACATAAATCGTGCTTACCGTACAAAGCTTTTTTACTAGGTGCAGACTTACGCCGCGGCACTTTTAAAAGGGCTAATTTCAATTGTTAATTACAAAATCGTCCTTGACACCCGAGTAAACACTAGCCAGTGAGTCAGTTTCTCCGTACACGTGGTTATTACGACTTGGAAAATACCGACGATCTATTTTTTGCGTGCGACTGCGAAAAGCACATTCTTGCAGCATTTCGTTCATTTTCCGAAGCACAATGGAGTCGGGTCTCGTGATCGCAATTACAGTCAAAGACGATCTCAATGCAAGCTTGTGCAAATCGTATTTGATATACTTTCCGATTGTCTATCAGAATTCTAAACACAGGCGGATTTGGATATTGGATAGGGTCATGGCATGGTAAAACATTGCTCATTAGGTTATATTATGAATCCAATTGTTATTTCTTAGTATTTTCCTTAGGGAAAGTGAATAAGTTTACTTTTTTGACTGTTTTTTCTCTCTTCATCTCAAAAGTGCATTTTCCTCCGCGTTTAACCCAAATTCTGCAATTTCGCGGATTTTTTTTTCCGCAACGCGGAAAACTTGGGGCTTTAACGTAAAATTGGAAGTTTCAATGACCCCTCTTTTGACGTCCATGGTCCCTGGTTCGACGCACATCTGTTTCGAATTTCGAACCACTTTTGGAAACACTTTTCGGGTCGCATATCCTGTTGCATTATTCAATGCCATACACGAATTGACAGGGTCACAAGCAAGCGCAATGGCAAGAATGGATTCTAACTCATGAACTTCGAAACCGTCTGCTGCATGTTTGTCAATTCCAGCAACCACTTCATCTCTGCCACCCACAGCGTGTATCATATTTGTATTACCATTGTTTTCTTCTCAGCTCTGCTACTGCTGGTGAATATTCATAATAGTAAATATTACATAGTTGTTACAGACCTCGGCGAGTCACCCGGAGATCCAAAGCGATATAGCACTTATACTCGCTATATTATTGCGTGAATCTCCTGCGCACTGCTGATCAACGCCATGATTGATGTCCCCGGTAATTATTTCGATCGGTACAAAACCAATTATTTGTGCGGGTTACTACTAATAAAAAAACCAACGAGTTGCCCAATTTTATAGACGTCGCCATGGTTTAATTAGCACTTAATTGACCAAGGGTTTTTTCCACTCCCGTGATGCCCCGGGGGAGGGGTGGGCGGCAGCGGTAAAAACAATGTTGGGGGTCCAATAGGACCCCACACCTTGGTAACTTAAGTGCTACATGTACATCTGAAATGTTGACAAAATATTCCAATTTTTTTCATGCAAGAAATGTACTGAATGACAAAAAAAGGGGTTTTCTTTTAAAAAAAGACAAAACTTAAAAAAAAAAAACAAAATGTGTATTCTTTTGGAGGGGGGGTGTTTACAAAACAAAATATGCAAACTATTTTTGTTCAGCTGGAAAGACTCCACATTTTGACACACGTCTTTGTACTGCATTGGTAAATGAACCTCCTACGACCCATCCCTATTGCAGAATTGTTTGTTTTTATATTATCAAAACCTTTGACAAGAAATAAACTTTTTTTACAATTTATGACAACTACAAGATTCAGCTATACCCTCTGTGTGAGAAGTTTCAACTATCATTTCAAAGTAAAGCACACCAGTAAACCTAACACGCAGTGTCACGCACGCACACAAACACACACACACAAAACACACACAACACGGACTATTAAAGGCTTCCGAATTTGCAAAAATACCCATGGCTTTTCAAGCCAAGAGGATAACTTAAGGCCTTCGTAAAAGTGAGGAGGGAAGTCAGTTTGTTTGTAACTGTTTGGACTACATGACCGCATCAAAAATTGGTGAGGCCTTTTTTAATTTTTTGTCAAATAATTGTAATTTTTAGTTTGGGTTCTTTAATAGCATATAATGGTTTAATAATACCAAATAGCCATACCATACATCAACAATTCAGGATTGAAAACACTATATAAGAAAATTGAAACCCCCCAAAAACTGACACACAAAAGATTTGTGAAAAAAAATAAAAAAAATAAAAATATTTTTTTTTAAGCAATTTGGATAAGGGGGATACAGAAGCTGTAACAACAAACCCCCCCACACGTCCACCCATTTTGATGATTCCACAAAATCAGATCCAATAGGCCCACGCACCCTCAGCTCCGCCCACACCCATCCATCCCCCATACACTGAAAATCCCTTTCCCAACACATGAATAGTACCACTACACCCACCCCCCCCCTACTTCCTCCTACACTGAATCCACCCATAAAAACCCATTGTGAGCAATATCCTATACAATGGAAGGTGGTAGAATGCTTTAAGTACAAGGGGCCTAAACCATGAACTCACTGTAGCCGAGTAGGCCATGCGCTGGTAATGTCTCTGCTACATAATCAGCTACTACCAAATTCGCTTCCCCACACACATGACACGTGTATAATAAACGGCCGCTTTGTCGTTGATTTTTGCACCTCTGAAGATCTTGATCTTTAAAATATATACATTATTAGAAGGAAAACCATTACTATAGCTATATACCTTTTTGACAATTCTTCTAATTGCCCGAAAATATGAAAAATCGAAGCTTTAGGTCTCATTGTTACGATAGCCACGCCAGAGCTCCCGTACAACAATCACTGGAACAATGACTTGGCTGACCTGCATGACCTTTGGGCGTGGTTTAGCTCGATCGTATGGCTCTGGTGGGTGTGCTCAACAACAGTGTAAATCTGAGATCAGGTGAGTGACCAGCATTTTCACTCACTCCATATCGGAACGTGAAATACTCTTTAATTTTGCATTTCACTCACCTTCACTCTTTAAAAAAATAACCCAAAGGGAGTCACTCTTCCATTTTTCTGTTCTCAGTGACATCATTTAAGGTGTCATCACTCTTCAGAATTGGACATTTCACATCCTTGAGCATTTGGCTGAAGAGTGAAATACTCTTTAAACAAAATTCACGTGAAATTACTGGAGTGAGGATCGCCATTACCAATATTCCCATGAGACTAGAGTGAGCAAGCGTGCATTCGTTTGCGATTTAAGGCCATGCATCTCAAGGTGGGCACCTCTTTTGGCTGGAGTTGGGACATTTTTCTTAAAAACATGACATTTTTCTGGTTGTTTTGATATGAAGATGGATACCTACACCCTTCATGTTGGTCCCATTTGAAAGCATGATCTTTCCTCCTTCATTTGACACCAAACTCTGGTTTCTCCAATGATTATAATTTTGTAATCATGCTAACGAGCATGCAGGGTGGAGGATGTGGGGAGACGCTACCATAGAAAGTCTATGGGAAAACTCAAGTTTGCTGAGCAAAATTATGAAAAACATTTTTAATTATTATTTGATGTAGCATGGATATCTTTTTATGTAAACTTAATCTTGAACATTGCAGCAATTAAAAACATGGAAAAAGGTAATGATCTAACTTGCATTAATTAGACTTAGTAAGCAAAATAACGAGCTGCAAGATGGTTTTCCCATACATTGTAGACCTCTGTAAAATATAGCATACACTAATATTTTGTAAGCTGATATCTAAATGGCCAAAAATCATCAAAACAAAGATTAAAATGTATGGTATCAAGTTAGTACATATATGTACTTCGGTTTAAAGCAAAGGAATTAACAGTAGTAAATAACGAAAGTTATTTAAGTCGCCCTGTACACGTAAGGAATCACTACATCCTATACAAACTATATATTTTCGGAAAGCTCTTACTTTAGTGTTTCCAGTTTTGTGGTCCCCAAGAGCAGCAGATTCTTCTGAAAGGAAATTAAAATTTCACAGGGCAACCCCTTTTTTATAGAAAAATTACCTGTTACACCCTATATATCTATTTGTACACCCTGAATATTGAGTTTGTGTGGATGCCATTGTAATCCTTATTTTATAAGCTTTCCAAAAATGTATGCTTTTGTACAGTTATGATGTTGGCAAGACAAAGTTTTGTACAAAACTTGGAAATTGATGATTCTCCACTAACAAATCTGTATGTGCATCACAAAAGAGGTGCCCACCTTAAGACACATGGCCTTAAGCATCGCAAAAATTCATGAACTATTTTCCCCTCAGCGTTTACGCGAATTTGTAAAGCGTTCGCAAAATCGCGTAGAACTCTGATGTTGCTAGGACTTGTCTAAAAACGCGCCCGATTAATTACGCGTCTCACCTTTCACACACCCATTTTTTGTTTTGCTGCGTGGCATATAGTCGTCGTTAGAAATATCTAACCGTAAATGCCTGCATTTACGGTTGGAAGCCTTAAGGTACCAGAAATGGGCGGAAAGTTAACCAAAACATGACCGGTTAATCCTTGCTTCAGCATCTTCAGTGGAAAAAAGTTAATCCGATCTGGAAGCTCAAGTCTTTGCAAGTGCAGTCGACTGGCGAGAAACTATGGTCCGGCAGAATCCGCGTTTAGAAAACCCGATTTCCGCGCGCGATTTTCGGCAAATCCGCGTTTTTCTGCGCACCAAAAAAAATCAGTATAATCCGCGCTGAAAATGTGCCGAATCGGCATAATAACGCACCTAAAGGGTGGTAGACAACTATATCCATGCTACGCAAGTGTAAATAAATCGTTCATGTTGATGAAAATATGGAAAACTGTCGCCTATAATCTGTGATCCCAGCCGATAATTTCCTACGCGACCTCTTTAAAACTATGAACAAAAGACCCCAATATGCCGCAAGATTGCCAATAATATCAGCAGTGACAACTCTTTCCAGGCAATTGTTTAGCGCTTATGTTCTTTACCGATATAAGCGGCTAGGAGCCGACCAGGTAACCTTGTCAATCAGTCTTTTGTTGATCCAATGACATCCTACATTTACTCCCAGGTCCCAATCGATTCATCACAATGCACAACATAGTCTGTTTTGGTTTACACTATTTGCAGCGCGATGAATTGAGCTATGTACAGATCAAAGACATGTATGTCGATAGATTTTTGCAGCACAGTATAAACGCTTTTGACGAACTGGAGCCAAGTTGTAAAGCGTGCAGCTACAAATTTGATAGAATACCATATACCATATCAAAAGGTGGAAGAAAAATAATTTGATGATTGATACTTCATTTTGAAATTGAAAGAACAACTCTCGCCGAAGCAATTGTTTAGCGCTTAAAATTTCTTTCCCGATTGAGTATTTACAATAAAGCAACTACCTTACCCCCATTAATTAAATGGATCAATCCAAACATTTCCAGTAAACAACAGTTCCATTCATATGTTAATCGGGGGGATGACAATTGCAAGTAAACAAGAATAAACAACGATAATTAAGTCCGGATTTTATAAAATCATTTATGAGTAACAAACCTAGATTTGAAGTCCAAATAAAATCATTGTGTGTTTGAATTGCTAGAATGTCATTTTGTCATGAAAAAATCGTAATGGCCGTCTACTTGCAGCTACATTCGCACGTGGCCTGGCGCCGAAATTTGATACAATGAAAGCTAAATAAACTGAACTATTTAGTATCTTAACTGGTATTGCAAATTTGCGATCAGAAATTACATGTGGGTGATCAATTTTTCATGTTTATACGTGTGGTCATGAGCTGAAAGATCTTTATGAAATTTTCCGTTCTTGGGGAATTTCCTGTTCTTTTGCAGTCAGCTCAGGGGTGAACCTCGTGGTGATCGAAGCAAATACATTTCAGCTCATCGCTCATGCTCAAGAATCATCACCTCTTCAACCGTGACTCGATCGCTGCATATATACATTTCGTAAGGGTGCGGCATGTTTATTTATTATCGGTTTGTTTTAATTGTGTTCGTCCAACTTTTGATCATGTTGCTGCCCACCCATGCGTTACTTGTGATTCTTAAAATTTCCTAGAGACCGCGCACAAGTTTTGACTTTGAACACCCGCGATGCGTGAAGACGCGAGTACCGTCAGGGATATATGCAATCGAGTAAGTGTGCACTCAAGGATGAATAATTGACGGCCCATTATGATCACTGTTACAACTGTGTGCCTTTCATCTCTTAACGACATATTACAATACCCAAGTAACAAAGAGAGCAATTAGATCGTGCTTGAATCGCGGTACTAATGCAACCCTGATCATGATAATCGGAGTTGCATTCGACCGCCTTGCTGCGATCATTAAATTATCAACTTGCCGACCAAATCGATTTTCTTGGCAATCACATTTTGATTGTTAAGAAAAACAGTCGGGCAAGAAGATCAATTACCTTTTCTGGTAGAAAAAATACGAAATCCGATGTTTTCTGCACGAAAACAGAAAATCCGCGCGGAAAGGCAAAATCCGCGCATAACATGTCATTTTCCGCGATCGCGGATTCTCCCGGACCCTACGAGAAACTAATTTGCATATCAAAATCCATCGTCAAATTTTTCTGCACCGCATGACC
>JAMKCH010051705.1:0-10688 GCA_023653785.1 Ophioderma brevispina
TAACAGACATTTTTTCTTTTCTGGCTATATTTGTGGAAAGTAACTACCCTCTGTTCCAACTGTGACAGGCCCAAAATTTTGAATGAAGTGACAGTTGCGTGACCAGTGGTCCAATTATATTTTCAGCAGTTGTGTAAATAAAAATTGAAATGCAATGGCAAAAAATCTCATTGAAAATTTGTCGCTGGCTTTGGCAGCGAGAAAGGAATTCTCTGCGTAAGCGTCTTAACTCCTTTGGATTGGTATGTTTATTGTCCCCGCCGCACTGAACGAGTTCGGAACGGGTACTATAAAATGAGCTCAGCGTCTGTCTGGTCTGTCGTCCTCCGTTCGTCCGTCCTGGATAAAAATGTTAACCCATGTTTGTATACGATTTATCTGAGGTCCCGTAGGGCCCCAATGATGGTTTACTATTGGTGGAAAGAAGCGGGTTGGATGAAGTCTCGACATGATTATAATTTGGGCGTAAAATTGCTAATTAAGATATCCTCATTTGCATAAATTTATGAAAATTTTCCTGCAAGGCCTTTGTACAAGTTTTCTTTCTGGAAGTTCCGTAAGGTGTATGTGATGTCCTTGGTGGAAGGACGGGCTGAAATTCTCGACCGTTATTAGATTTTGGGCGTATTTTGCGGCAAATTGGTCTGCACAATGAACTATTAATATGCAAAATCAGGCGTATTTGGCTATATTTTGACATTGTACCTTGGATACTCCTTCCTGGCTGAAAGCCTATCATGGGAGAGCCGTCCGTATTTTTGCAATTTGGAAAGTAATTGATATATTTGGCCAGCGGCTTATGTATGTCAATGAGCTGATTAACATATGCGTAATTGCTGTACTCTCTTGAAACAGTACGTCGGAAGGCACAATTCCTTCCTACATGAGACACTATTTCTATGCCATAGGGGAGGGGGTGGGTGTTTGGAGAGGGGGTTATGTATTGCGGAGTGTTGGAGAGGGGGTTGTGGCCAGGGTTTTGGCGAGTGGGTGTTGTGTTTCAGTGTGTTGCAGAGGGGGTGGGGTGTTGCATGGTGGTAGGGAGGGAGTAAGGGTGTTGTGGGGTGTTGTGGAGGGAGTTGGCGTCGTTGCGGGTTTTGGGGAAGGTAGGGTGCGTGTTACTGGGATATTGGGGTGGGGTGGGGTGGGGTGTTGTTCGGGGTGTGGTGTGTTGTGTGGGTTGTTAAGGAGGGAGTGGGGTGGGTGGTTGCAGTGTTGGATGTGGTAGAGTGTTGGGGAATTGTTGTGGTGTTGGGGAGGGGGTGGGTGTTTGGCGGGGTGTTGGGGTGGGGTGTTGCGGGGTGTTGGAGGGGTGTGGGGATGGGGTGGGGCCATGTTACGGGGTGTTGGTGAGGGGGTGGGATGTTGTAGTTGCATTTATTGAATGTTAGTGGATTGCGACATTCGGGGGAGACATATTTACGCATCGCGTAATACGAGTTGCGCGCTTTTTATTTCCAGGTTTGGAAATTTTCTTTTAAAAAAAGACAAAACTTAAAAAAAAAACCTACAAATATTTAAAAAAGTTATTTTGTTTTTTAAATTTGCAAATCCAGGCTTGCTGATTGGAAAAGCCAGGTTTTCAAAAACACTGCCAATCGGGTAAAAAAACGGTTTTGTTTGGATTCGAAAAAGTATTTTTTGATAAATGGCCAGTGTATGGGCCAGTACTGTTACCAATCGAATTTCATGACTCCTTTTTTTTTTTTTTTAAAAAGGTTTATCTATTTGAAAATGATTTTTCTTAACTTGGCTTGTTTCTCAAAAAGCTTGGTATCCCAAGTTATTTATCGGGTCTAAAAAATCATGTTTTTAAAAACACTTTTTTGTGTCGCCCTGCCTTAACCGGAAGGCACCAAGGGATCACTTTTTCCACTGTTTGTTGTTGATGTCTGTTGTTGTTGTCTTGTGAAAAAGGGCAAACATTTGCCTGTAATATCCACATACTTTGATGGATTTTAAAACCAAACTTGAGTCATATGTGTGCAACATGGGATCCCTCATTTGTTGATGAGTCAAAGGTCCACATACAAAGGTTCACAGGTCATGTGAATCACAGTGTAAAGATAGATAAAATGTAAAATTTGACCTCATTTGAAAAGTTTAGGTTCAATTGCAACCAAACTTTGTTTATGGAGGTATTGCAAACCCCTCATTTGTATGAGGTCCCAGTCACATATCAAGGTCAAGGTCATTCGAGGCCTATCATTCACGAAACCGCGATGGCAGACCGACACAAGCGGTCCTCTGACCGATGTATTGTTTTATCAAAAAGCCAGGTTTGTTACAAACCGACGTCTCAAAATTAAATAAACCCTATTTGGCGATTTGAAATCCCCATATTTTTCTTAGCCCATTTCAGGTTTTTCGCGCGAAAAAAAACATTTTTTGTGCATATTCTTTCTTGTCATATCCCACCAAAATAATCCTCTAAATATCCCTTAATAACCATAACATCACCAAATTCATGATTTTATCTATTTTTGTGTCGCCTGCCTAAGGCAGAAGACACATAGGGATCACTTTGTCCACGAGTGATGTTCTGTTGTTGATGATGTCTTGTTGTTTGTGAAAAAGGGTTAACATTTGCCTGTAATATCCACATACTGTGAAGGATTTAAACTAGGCTGTGACCTACCGGGTATTACGTTCCCCGGGTACTCGTTTATGATTTTCGGGCGAGTACCCGTGTACCCGAAACTCCTGAGCGCAAAATTCGGCACCAAGGTTAGAAGAAAAAATCTCCCTTACAATACTACCTTCAAATATTCCATTTTTTTTAAGTTAACAGCGTATGAAAACACACCTGTTTCTATGGTAATTCATAAGACGAACTCTTTTTTACTACAAATTCGGTTATTTGAAATTTAACTTTATTTCATCCTAAAATTCAATCCTACAACGCCATTTACAACGTAAAAACCGATCGTGGAAACACGCCGGTCCAGCTGAACACTTCGCTGAGGGAGATTGCGTAAACAAAGCCCGTAGTACAGCTATTACCCCTTTAACGAGCGACCTAACAACCCCCGCGGTGAATGGAATTTTCCCTCAGGGAGTCTACTCATGCTGTGCAATGTGCTGTAGCCTAGGTAATGTTGTTTTGCGGTTAATACAGCGGCAACAACTTTTCATCAAGCGATAAATATCAACGTGTGCATCAAATCTGGGTACTACATTAATGGATATATGTGTTCATTCAGGATGTATATTGTTCTTGAGACTCGTGTAGAAAAGAAAATGTAAATTTTAAACTTACATTTTTTTTAAATGATGTCGGGAACCCCTCGATAAATTCCTGTAGCCCGGGTAAGACGTAACGGGCGTGTACCCGGGTACCGGGGAATCTGTCACAGCCCTAATTTAAACCAACTTTGGTCACAGGATGCAACTAACATGGCATCCCCCCATTTGTTGAAGAGGTAAAATTCCATACCGAGGTCAATAAAGGTCCTGTGAGGTCAAGTTTGTAAAATCGACTGAAAGTCGAAAATGAACCTCAGTTGAGAAAAGTCGAAGTTAACCAAACTTGATTCATAGTTGCAACATGTGATCCCTCATTTGTTGATGAGGTTAAAGGTCACATACCGAGTCAAGGGTCATGGAGTCAAGTTGTACAAATCAGCTGAAAATGTAAAATTGACCTCATTTGAAAATTAAGTTCAAATTGGACCCAAACTTGGTTATGGATTTAAATGCAAGCCCTCATTTGTTTATGCAGGTCAAGAGGTCACATATCAAGGTCAAAGGTGATGTTAGTCCTAACCATTCACAAACCGCCGACGGCAGGCGACACAATCGGGTCCCGAGGACCGATGTTTTTGTATCAAAATGTATTTTCACATAAAACCTCTGTAAAATAACTGTTTTCTTGCCATCATTTTTTGCAATTGCCAATCTTCCACATTTACAATGGCATACCCATCAAAACATCTCCATAAATCTTTTCTTTATATATGTTTTACCAGCACAATTCAACTCCAACTAAAAACCAAGTATATACTTAATGCTCTTTCAATGTTGTCCTTCAACTTCTTTAAAATCACTACCCTCCCGCTACCCGGCCCGGTTTTTTTTCAAATACTGTCTGAATAAAACTTACACCTTACACTCAATGTATTGATATTTACCTTGTCCATTTCCGATTATTTAGGATTTACAAGTATACACTTGAAACCCAATAAATATTGATTGCCAATTATAGCAACGCACTTAACACCCCCCTGCCCAACATGTGTTTAACCATTGCGCCGACAACGCAAGCACTATTAGACCCGGTGGTCAGCCGTTCATTGGCGATGGCTTGCAGAACGGATTATAACAACCGGTAACACTAGTGTCCCATTTGCACTAGTGTTTTTTGGCGTGTTTAATCCGTGTGGCCATTAGCGTAACAGGCGGGGGGCACATTGAGCACTCTTACCGGGAAAATCTGCTTGATTTCCCGGGAAAGCAGAAAGCAAGAATGTGAAAAAGAGGGGGTGGAAGAGGGACGGAAAGGTTGGAATGTGAACATAGGCACGGACGCCCAGGCCAACCTAGTCTTAACCCCCCACCCCCCAGTAAAGGCGGACTCAGAGATTTTGAAATAATATTTTTTTTGTATAGTATTAAAATAGTCATCTTATGCTGAATTCCAAAATTAGTCATTTTCAATTGCAAACATTTAGGCACATTAATAAACAAGCGCCATAGATATACCATGTAATACAAACATTCCGGATCCGGGAATTTATAAACAAGTGTGATTTTCTCTATGAAGTACATTGAGTTGAGCTTAGGTTTTCACAACAGTGGTAAGGTATAGGACAAGTATTATTATCAAATGCAAACAACTTGACTTGTTTGAAAAAATGAGTGCGCCCTCATCGGGAATCTCCCCCCCCCCCCCCCGCCCCGACTCAGTTAATTTTTTTCCAATTTTGAGCAAGAAATATTAAGGAATGGACCTGGTGAAGAAAATATTATATTGAGAGATGACAAAAGAATCAAACCAACGTGGTATTTCTCATTTAAATCACAATTTCAAACCAGAAAATGCAACTTCTGTTATAGTAAGATTTTTTAAACAAAAAACATAAAAAACATACAACTTCAATATTACCAGTTTCTCAAGTAAGAAGGATACATCTAAAAATAGAACATTGGCAAGCAACCAAGTCACTGTGCAAATGCCGTGGCCTAGTTTTGATCATCATAACTGAATAAGCTAATTATCTTGCCGGGGGCTTGCCCAAGGCAGTGAAGAAAGCACATGGTGGTGTCATTGACTGCAGCAGCTAAGCTGTAGCATGCTTGAGGCACGGGATTGAGGCAATGTTTTGATTTTTGATGGGAAGTGGAATGCGGACTTTTGTGAACCCTGAATGACTGATAATCTCTCCACAGGTGTGTTAATAGACTTTATTATTATGTCACAGTTGTCCGGCATGTCCCGATGTCAATGCACTTGGGCCTGCAAATTGTATGAAAATTTTTCAGTATAAACCGTAAACAGAGCATGCACGTACACACTTCTTCAAATACAATTTACAAATGAAGAGCGCCGCTCATTACTCTCATTACTGAATGGTGACGTCATATTTGTGATACAGCTTGGGGAGATTTGGGAAATTCTGCAGTGTGTGTTCATGACGTTCGAGAGACTTTTTAGACCTCAGGTGGTCAAAATTATATGCGCAATGATAATGGGAAAATCCGGTATGGTCTCGGCTATCGGAAGCTTAAAACAGAATTTAAATTAAATAAGACTTTCCGTTGTTGAGTGTTGGTGTTGTTTTTATGTTAGTAACGGTGCGCCATGAGTCAATCCCCGAAATTGAGGGTTGAAAAAGTACTCCTAAATAATCGTAGATTATGCGCGATATAATGTGACTAGTGAGATGTACTATCTGTGTAGGCATTACTTAGATCATTCCTGAACCCACAGTGTCATCATTGTAAGGTGACATTTACTTTTAATAAGGTGACAATGCAAATATGCATGGCTATTTTCCGGCAGTGGAACCAAGTTTGAACTGGGAAATGCAATGGGAGTATTGATTGCTGTCATAATTATATGCGCAGAACCGTGTTTGTGGGCGCGGTCAAGCATGGTTTGCATGACACGTACAATGTACACACAGATTTACTGCATTCGGTTGTGTGTATACTTAGGTCAGTCACCCAATGTACTACACATGCGCGAATTGCCGTCGGTGACTAGCGTCGGTGACTTGTCACTAGAATTTTCTATACAGGCTTCAATAGAGAGGTTTGTTTGTGGCATGCATGTAACCCCCTGGGTTGGCCCAAGTCACACCCAAAGGGATTTGGTACCAAATCTATGATTTTATGCCCTGTGATTTCTGGATTTTTTCAGCAACAATTTCAAATTTGGTATGTAGGCATGCCCTAATGAGTAATGTTTTGTTCCTATGAAAAATATATGGATATATATATGGATATGCGAACATAACCTGCAAGTGGTTGGCTTTAAATCCGTGTATTAAAGACAAGGCAGTATTTTTTATCTGATTCTGCAATTTCTATATGCATATCAAAATTCCAACTTGAGATAAAAAAAAAGCCTTTTCACGGTGAATATTACAGATTTTCAGCGTGATGTTGTGCACCATGATCAATACAGTTTGACCTCAAACACAAACATTCTTGTCTTTTTATTCTGTACTGGTGAGACGCCGTCACTGTATGTCTATTTGGGGGAGACAGTATGACAAATTTCCTCAAATACTTCATTTTTTTCACTATTTGGTGGTTTGTATTAAGCAGTTATGGAATTGTACACACTTATCCCTGCATGATTTATAATTTAAAAAAATGCATTTCCACATTTTTTTTAATTCTCTCACATTATCACTGCTAATCCCTTTAATAGGTTGGCCCTTCTAGTCTTAATCATTAGGCTAGGTGCTGTTAGGACAGGCAAAAATCCGATTTCTGAAGATTTTTTTCGATTTTCTCATAAAGTAAATAACTGATACTGATAGTGCCTTTAAAGGTCCATGGCCCGATTGCTAATAGGGGCCCCCAGGGGCCAGGGACCGCAGACAGAAGAAACAGAATTACCGGAAATGGTCATAATTTTTATGTCAGAAGAAAGCTACTATTTTTCTCATTTACCCTGTGAAATCGTAGGGCTAAAGGATGTTTGGTTTGGATGTTATGAGCAAAAATGTGCCCTATTTTGGTCGACCATTGATATTCAATGACAATAGGGCTTACAAAATGACATTTTTAGCTCCCATATCAAAACAGTTTGAAATATCAGCTGCGTGAAACTTTAGAGATCGGGTTTTGGGGTCAAGTCATTCAATCAAGATGAAAACTCTAATTAAAGGGGGATTTCGTAATCCACAACCTCGTCCCCCCGATTTACCTCAAAGGTATTGAGATTTTTATATCATCTGAACCCTAACTTGGCCCAATTATAGTATGTGTGCCTAATCCTACGTGCAAATGCGATCTTCTCTAAAAGAAATTCATAATTTTGTATTTTCTGTCTGTAAAAGGACAGAAATTAGAGCACAGTGGCCTATCATTTATGGGGCAGCGCTAGTTCGCAATGCAACCCTAGATATACGAGCAAATGATGTTTTCATTACAGACCGCTCTAATTTTAGGTTTTGCAGGACAGTGTATTTAAAAATGTGTAGCAGCAGATTTACTGTGTGCCCCTGTTTTACGAGTGAAGATAATATGAAACAATTTTTATTAGCTCCATATATTTGCGAATCCTTTTATCTTCGGAGCCTATTCAATTGCACTGCTACAGGTTATTGTATACGGAAGTGCTTCTACCGTGATGCGAGTATGCCCAAATGAAAACGTTCCTTAGGCTTTGCCATTTGGCAGCGCGTTACACAGGGTTCACACTAGGTTTTGAAAATAGTGCGTCTACTTGGACGCAAATTTGTTTCCCTGAGGTTGCAAAAGTGCGTCTTCTTCAAATTATATGCATGTCAAGTTTTAACAGGTTTGAGAACTGATTTAAATGACTGCAAACAATCCAAAAATAAACATCCAATTCCAAAATCTAGACTGGGAATATTGACAAGTAATTACCCTGATGACCCTTAACTCCAAAAGAACTGGAGTGGAGTATCTTGAATACCCTTTGGGACGGGTTGGTACATTTACTGACCCCACTTATCTGACACCACTTACTTGACCCCACTTGCTTGGAATTATAAACATCATCTAAACAAATCTATCGATATTAAAAATGTTTCTGTAAGAAATATAACCTTGATTGCATTCAACAAATGAATTTAAAACAACTTTGCTCAACCTCGTACTTGCCCGCGTTAATCAATCTATCTGTTATTAATCTTTCATAGCAGTCGTTTTGTAAATCTGGGCTGTGTGTGTGTATGTGTGTGTGTGCGTGTATTTTTTACAATTAAAAAAAAATGGATCTTAAATTTATTGATAGGCCTACTAAATAGATTTATAAAGAAAATTCATAAAATTTTGCACTGAAAAGCTCAAGGCGCTACTAACTTTATGGTATTTTTTTTTTACGAGTATTTCAATAGCGCATTTATTGATGGGTGCAACCCGTTAGGTTTTGCCAAGGTCATTTATTAATGTAAGTACGGGGGCATAACAGGCGTTAATTACTGCGGGAAGAATTACAAATACATAGCAGGGTTCCGGAAACTTCCGGAAGAAACCTATTTCTGCCGGAGAATGGAAGACACTGGAAAAAGGGTTCTTCCGGAAGAAACTGGAAGAATTGAAGAACTGGAAGAATAAAGAATATTTATGAACAACAAACTAAATTACCCGGTTACAACCATATTCATCTGCCTTTGCACTTCAAATCATCAGGTCTACTTAGTTACTTTACCGACACTCTTTTTTTAGAATTAATTTACAAGTTAATAGAATGTTAGTATACCTTGCAAGTATATAGTAAATTAATTTGTTCCATTTTGTTTTGTCTTGGCAATCAAATTTATTCAGATTGATTATTGTAACCCATTTTCCAATCTTTCCATGTGCACATTTACATTTATAACTATCATAGTTGTAATTGTACGAGATCAAACAATGAAAAAAACGCTTTTAAAACTTATGGGCCAATTTGTTAATTTTAAAAACACAATCATAAAAGTAGCAACCATTAATTATTCTTTTAAATAGACTGACTTTGTATTTCTTAGTGGGGAGAACCTGGAGACTATAACATTTGTTAAAGACCTAGAAGAGGTTTTCCACACGTCTTTACAAAAGGAGCTCTATTGCCTTGCTGGTGGAAACGTTTCGAAAATTTTTCTTCCAGTAATTTGTTACTATTAGGCCTTGTTGATCAATGTGAAAGTTTAATTATGGCTTGCATGGGTAGGTAAGGGGGGTCTCTGATGGTTATATTTAAATTCATTTCACTATATTTCATTCACTCTATAATACTAAACCAAAAGTGTAAGTCATGGGCTTTAAAATAGGAAATTTTTAAATGACTTTTTTAGTTTCTTTTAGTTTCTTCCGCTTTCAGTGAAAGAAAACTGGACGTAAACCGATTTTTACCAAGTGGAAAAAACCGCGAAAAAACGCTTTTTTTTCCACCTTGGAAGAAAAACTGGCAAACCCTGATACATACACTCCTTCCAGTTTAGGCCTGCATTATTATAGTTAATTTATTAATTACATGTCTAACAAATATTCCAAGAGTACTAAAATAACTCGAATCAGGTGGGGTCAAGTAAGTGGTGTCAGATAATTGGGGTCAGTAAATGTACCAACCCCTTTGGGACGGTGAGAGAGAGGTGTAAAAGATGTAAATACAGTCAAATTTAAACCTATTCACAGATTCACATGTATGTAATAGGAACAGAATAATTATTTGTTTGAGTGAAAATGATACAATAATGTGACCAGTGGCGCAGAGCAAATACACCCATCGAATGTGTGTCCTTCATTTGGCTCAGTACAAACCCTCAGCACACAAGACGACTAATATTGCACAGCAGCAATGTTTTTTTTACAAGATCATTTTACTATTTACTTTCATTAGACAGGAGTAACACTACTTGAATTAGGGTGGGCTATAAAATTGCTGATGTTTAAGATCATTTTGTCCTCACGCTTATTTGATGTAGCTGTGATCCCACGAGCATTTTGACACCAATTTTGTCAAAATCGGCCAAAAAATGAGAAGGTGCCAACCAAAACCCATTTAGGGGTGGGGGAGTCTGAGGGGGGTCTGTAAAATGATAAATTTTGTCCATTACTGACTGTGAATTATGTGCCATATTTTTAGCAATGTTAGGGTTTAATTTTTTAGTTAGTGGGTCCAAGGAATCCATTTGATGAAATTTTTGTCAGGTTTTTTTGATTTTTCGATTTTGCCATACTAGAGCATCAAGGATCGTGGCTTACTCCAAAGGTGTGGCGTTGAGTTGGCAATGAGGTGAAACAAACCAATTAAGTGACATTCCCATTCCCTCAAACGTCCCTTAACACTAACTGCATTTTTTCCACTTTTCAAAATCACGAGATGCGTACCCTTTTGTTTTGGGGGGAAAATTGCACCTAGATCTAACATAAAAATAACGCTACCACCTTTTTTTTGGGCGTGATCGTCAGGTATTAGTCTTTTTTTCCGAAAATATGTTTTGGATATCGCCTATAGCCAGTGAAATTTGTCTGGTTAAGGCCAAACAAAAAAAATCAATTGTTCCAGT